>JAWQUT010000692.1:152023-162981 GCA_033807755.1 Ellobium chinense
GGGGGGGGGTCCTTAAGGTCCTTTAGAGAAAGAGGTCCCTTTAGGGATCATTCAGAGTGCGGGATCGTTTGGGTGCCAGAGAGGCTTGGGTTCCACTATGTTATTTTCGTTACGTGGGGCTATTAAAACTTGCCCCATGTCTAATCTGCCTTTACCTTCAACACTAGTGAACACCTCTAGCCAAATCAGCCGCTCCTCCGTTCAACTGTTCACCGTGGGCAAAACCCAGTATAGCAAGACATTTCCCAATCCCTTGCTCTGCATTCCTTAAACAGCCACAGACAGAAAGATCGTCCGATAACTGACTTGTACTAAAAAGGTAAAGCCATCTAGACTATATTAGATGACTTCGTTGTATAAAAAGTCATCGGTGTGCAATGCAAGGAAATACCCACGCAGGCAGTACAAGATCTCTATTTTCAGCAAACCATTCAGAAGGGTGATACACTAAATTAGTGAACTCTTCATTTTGACCATAAGATCAAGACTGTTTTAGGCAATCACATGAAATTTCTACACAGTTAAACCACTGATCCCAATCCCCTGAAAAGTTCGTTGAATTTTACCCACCTTGCACAACATGGTAGGCAATCAACTTTGACCAGTATATTCAAATAAATTAAATTACAAAACAAAAAAAAAACACACCAAAATTGCTTCACATTTGCACTGTGGCTATATGACTGAAAAAGCTTGATGTTGACTTCCATTGCGAAGTGTTCCTAATGGTTTCCATTTTTTTTTTCATTTTTGGGGGATTAAAGCATTTCAGTTCGAAAGAAGGTGTATCTTTCATTGAAGTATTTGCAAAATACAACACACTCACACATACACAAAACAAACTTTTTGATTCCTTTTTTTTTTTCAATACAACCCAAAATCCTACTTTACCGAACTGTACTTTGCAGTGCTCATTGTCCAACAGTTCCAAAATATGCTCACCATTTCAGAGAACTCTTCATTGCTTTGTTTTTAAAAGCACCACAGGTTTGAAATTCAGTATGATTATGCTCCATATCATGACATTTGCTGCTGCAGTGTAGCAGGGTATCTATTGATTATTATTTAAGTTATTAAAGAATCGAAAGTACACTCACTTCTGGTCACTCTGTTCATTGCCTACCCTCTTGCCCTCTTTTCGCCACCAACAAGAGGTTTATTCGGAACTGACGCTAACTTTATGACTGGGAATTAAAACGGACGGACGGGTGGACAGACAGACAGACAGACAGACAGACAGATAGACAGACAGACAGAGAGACAGACAGACAGACAGACAGACAGACAGACAGACAGACAGACAGACAGACAGATCAGGAGGTAGGTGGGTAGGTAGCTAGGTAGGTAGATAGGTAGGTAGGTAGATTATTAAACATTAAAAAGACAGACAGATTTACAGACATGCTCAAAGGGAGGGAGGCCTGCAGAGAAAGAAAAAACAGTGATACAAGACAACCACGAGGCAAAAAAAAATCATTGCAGAGAACAATAATAATATAGTCTATGGATTCATTGTGCTACTGCGTTTTTATTCTCGTCTTCAAAGAATACTGCACTGTGGATTTGATAATGAGGTACAATCTTCATTTAGTGCAAACCTATGGATTAATTTAATGGTCACACAATTAATAAAGATGATGATGATGATGATGATGATGATAGCGAACGAGGCTTCGATCAGTCGGGCAAAAAAGACTTTGAACATAAAAAATCCAAAACTTATAATATGAGAGTTTTTATACTTTTGAAAAATGATGATGATGATGATTTCTTGATAATGATAACTGGGACAACAATATTGAAAAACAAGGAACACCATTCATTTTTTATAGTCTCACATTCCCCAACGAGACTCCAACATTGAAAACATTTATAGTGTGGTAAGCACCTGGTCTAGTATGAAATGTACAGACAGAAACGTAAAAAAGAGGAGACCAGAATTATACCAAAGATTATACAGTAGCAATGTGGGACGTCCAGCTTCAAAGGCGTCCACACCACACTGCACCTCCCCTCCCCGCTCTTCCCCCCCCCCCCCNCCCCCCCAAACCTTTTCCTTCGTGGAGAGAGAAGGTAAACATTGCTCGCACAGGGTGTTGTGTTCATTGGCGCATAGGTTCCAATTTAGAATACTGAGACCTGTCATTCATTCGGTATCCAAAACCTGTAGAAAGGTAAGAAATTAATTACTATTTTATTGATGTTTGTTTTCAGCTCAGCTTTTGAGCATAGATTTAGATCCAGACTACTCTATATCTGTGATAATTTTTTAGTCGGTGTAGCCAATTTCGCTCAGCGCCCAGTACTGTCCATGGAGTCTTTTAAATCTATTAGTTCTGTCTCTATTAGGCCATATTAATGAACTGTATGATTATACACAGTCTATAGTCAGTTTGAAAATGGGAATGTTTTCCTATGGAGTTAAAGTACTTCCAGTGCCCTATTTTTAAATGGGAAGAAAAAAAAAAAGAAGAGGGAGGCGGGAGGGGCTACATCGACCGAATTTTTTCATACATTCCACCTAAATTTGGAGATCTCTCCTTCTAACATGACCCCACTTTGTTATTAGGCCGGTTTTGACCACTTGCCAATGCGCACTCTTAACACTATTATTATATCTCTTAGGCTCAAACTATATTTGAAAATGTTAACTTGCATGCACTTTTCTAGATCAAAGGTGTTTGCACATATTTTACACTTCGAAATGCCTGGTAAGGCCCTATGAAAGGGGGATTTTATTAATTATATATAAAAGCAGATGTGGCCTTTTAATAGCTACCAAACCCCTTTAGAGGTTTATTTTTACGATGGACATGTATTTACTATCAAAATCAGTATGTAACCTTTTTGATCTAGTGAGGAATAAACGCAGCTAGTTAGGGACAGCGAAAAAAGTACATTGCCTCTAAATCACTGTGGAAGACTTCAAATAATGTCTCGGCCGCCAACTTCTTGACGTTATAAGCCTGGACTACACTTGAATTCCTGACTCTATGCAGCTTGGATTACACTTCATTTTTTGACTCTATGAAGCCTAGACTACACTTCATGTTTTGACATTATCAGGTCTAGACTACACTTCACTTATTGAATCTATGAGGCCTAAACTACACTTACATTTTTGAATCTATAGCGCATAGACTTCACTTCACTTCTTGAGTCCACTAGGTCTGGACAACACTTCACTACTGACTCTATGGAGCCTGGACTACACTTCACTTCTTGACTCTTGGGGACTTGTGCTACACTTAAATTTTTGACTATGAGGAGCCTGAACTACACTTCACTTTTTCATCTACGTAGCCTAGACTTTACTTCACGTTTTGACTCTATGCCAAAACTACCCAACCCCCCCCCCCNCTTTTTTTTTCACTTCTCTACTACACTTCACAAAATCGAAATAATGGCCTGCGCCCCTGGATTCACGTTCTTTGGGTTCTATTGTAATTCCAAATCAGTGACTCTGACAAAGGTAAATGTATAAACGAGAGACAATGCGAATAAGCAAGCAGGTATGAAAGGAATTTCAAAAAATACAAGTTGCTGCAGTGCAGTGGATAAAATTTCCCTGAGAGGCAATGAAAACAGCATTTCCGATCTGATAAAATCTACTTTGATCTCAAGCCGACTTTGCATAAAAGGAGTAGGTTGTGATTAGACAAACAATGCCATGCATCCATTGTGTTTTCAATTCAATTTTGAAACAAAAAAATCTGTTTTAACCAAAAAGAAAGTGTGTTTACGTAACGAGACTATTTCAGGTAAGCGGTCTCAAAGGTATTCGTAAAATGTATGTGTATTATCAATATAATCTTGTAATACTATCAGTCAGGTCAAATGTTTCTGTGCAGCAATGAACCATCATTACCGGGATCTACAAACAAAATCAGGACATACGGAGGAGGTCACGTGACTATCTGAACCACGTGACGATCATTTTTAACAGGACGAATGGTGATCGCCTTGATCGACTGTATTAGTTGTCAAGGGCGGCGCCAGTAATCACCCGTGCAACCCTTCGTCCTCCCCCCTCCCCACACCCAATTTATTCCAATAACAATCTAGACCACAACAAATCTAGACTATATCTCCCCTTCTAACTTGCTATAACAAAGATACCCGGCAGTATTAAGAGGATACAGCAAAGCTGCAAAAACAAGAAAAATGCTTTGAACAAAAAGGATCTCTATGTTATGGTTGGTCTCTGCATTTTTGGAAATCAGTTAAAATTTCTTTCTATTCTGCGCCAACTTTTACCCAGTACTGGATTTATTGCACTTAATGTCGAACCGCCACTGTTTAGCTATTTTTCAGTGTTAAGTGTTAATCAGATTCATAAGAGACATGAAAAGTAAAGGGTGAACATTTACGGCCTTTGATTTCGAAAGTTGGCTAAACATATTTCAGTCTACTTTGATGCTGTATTATCTAGGCTACTGCGACAAGGAACAGTGATGTTTTTAGACTGAGCCGGAATTCGGGGCGACACATCTCACAGTACAGTTAAGTCCCTTTAATCTCAGGCCCAACAGTGGAAGGAAAATCAAATACAACGATGATTACAGTGTGATTTTTTTTCTTCTTAAATCTGACCCCTGAAGCTGTTGCGTTTAATCTGTTACATATGGTGCTGTAATTATTGCCTGGGGTTGTGCATGCCTTCGGAATACCGGTTTTTATTCCGTGACGCTAACTGTTATGTGCATTTTCTTTTATACTTTGAAGTGACACGAACCCTGGCAGAATGCAAGTTGAGGAGATATATTAAATGTTATGTTTTTGTTTAAGCGTTTTCATAAAACACACGTTTGAATATATGACCTTAAAAAAATATCTGTTAAGATAAGGGCCAGGCTGTTCAGATTGGACATTTTTGAAATCCTTGTAATGTCAGGGGTGAGATTCACTGTGTGGTGTGGAAGTTAAACATGACAAGATAAAGATTTAGACATATCTTACAAACATAATGATTCAGGCCAGACTTATTATTTTACATGGAATGCAATCCTGTAACCCGAAGGCTACATCCATTCATTTACGGGGTTGGATCCAGATACCATTAGCCTGACTATGAAGGAATAAAGATAGACGCTTTAAACTTTGCAAACAGATACTTTCTGCTCGATGTGGTTACCTCCAGCAGCTAAGCATTTCTCCCACCTGTTTTTGTTAACCTTCATACGTCCTTGAGAAGATTACACCCCCGTTTTGGAGTTCATCCACCCCGATGCTTCACCACCTCAGTCAAAATGGTACTAGTTAGTGTCAAAACTACCAGTCTGTGAAGAATCAGATTTGACAATATTTCTTCTATGCAGCTGGTTGCTGAGCTGAAAGGACACCGCTGTATAACTGACTATCACTGAATATAGAAATCTTACTGCGATGATCCAGCTTTCCGCCATCCTTTGCTTGTCAGTGATGCCATCTTGCACGGCGTGGCTTAAACTTTTCCACTTCCTTAACTTTTATCGCAACATGTTTGTTGTGGATTCTCTGCCCTCAGCTGTGCATCTGCCATTTGCATAATATCCAGCTGCTTGTAGCTGTATCACCATAGGTGTAATATAATATGAAACAGTTTGTGAAGTCTGAGAGCTTGCGAAATACCGATGGGATCTCTTACCATCGTAAGAAATACACTAGAGCATTGGTGCAGAATGCACCCTTCGTAGCGTTCAACATACAGGCCTAAGGTAATTCTTACGAAGGTAAGAGATCCCATCGTTAATGCGCAAGTTCTCATTTCAGTCTGTGGCTGATCTTCTTCAGCCTTTTTTCCTCATCTATAGTAAAGCACTGAGCCGTGTGATTCTAAATGCACACAGTCGATGTTCTAAACGTCAAAACCCTCGGCCCTCAGCTCAGCGACTGTACAGTACGCTTCTTGCGGCAAGTTGGTACAGGGCGAACTGGTCTCTGAGAAGTATGTAGACTGTGGGCATGTGCCGGGTGTACTTTGGCCGTTGACACACCACTGGTAGTTGGAGCATGAGCCTTCTGTGGGAATATATGCACTGGCTCCTTTCCCTACACAGGAGAACGGATCTGTGTTGTCTGATCCATCTGGTTGATTGGTTGGTTAAAAGAAGTTAATAATGATAATGATACTGATCATGATAATAATAATAATAATGGTGATAATAATAATAATGATAATAATGGCAATAACATTACTATTACTACTACTACTACTAACATTAAAAAGAATAATAATGAAAACAATAATAATTAACATTCATTCAGCACCCATTCCCCACTTCACAAAAACTAAAAAAAAAAATACAAACAAACAAAACAATAATTAGCCTATAAAGCTACTATTCCTCAAAATAATTCATGCATAAAAGATAATAACAGAAAATATGTACTGATATAATATACCTTCAGACCTGTACCTATATCAGCACATTTCACTCTCACACGTAATTACATATCTGCAGAGTCAGAAACGGTGAAAGAAAAGACAAATGAGTAGCTCTCGACAAAGAGCAAAGGTATTCAATTCACTGACCAATCACGACATCAAATGAAGATGGTGACAAGTGCTATTCATCAAGAAATTTGATTGGCTGCTTGCATACATGGTCTTAAAAAATTCATTTTCTTTGGCTGACACAAGTCGCTTGCTACCGAATCTATCTGACTCACCAGACTTCCAAACACTTACCTGAGTTTGAACCAGTCACATGTCTTTGACTGCCCCAACCGAACTTTGACCTACTCATTCGATCTCGATCCACCCACTGGACCTTAAATCCCTCACCCGACCTTGACCCATTTACCTAACCTTGACCCACTGCTCGATCTTGATCCACCCACTGGATCTTAATCCCTTACCCGACCTTAACCCACTTACCAAACCCTGACCCACTTACCCGATTGCTTGACCTCGCATATCTTAGCAGTCTCGTTGTAACAGAGACCTGGTGGACAAGACTGGACGATGGGATTCTGTAGTTCCAGACATGTGACATAGAACTCACAGGCATAGGGATAACCCTTGCTCACTCCTGACTCTACACCGTCACAGAAGGATTCTTTGATCAGAAAATATAGACAAGAATGATCAAATTTATATTATATTAGAATCCCAGCTGTATCATAAACATTATATGGATCATGTCGCTCTAGCAAATTTGTTTTTGTTTCTTATTTCCAGAATTTCTCATGAAAAAAAAAAAGATGAAAAATATAGAACTTTTTCGTAACCAAGTTAACTTATCCTTAAACCCCAACCTTTCTTTCCCTCTGGCTGACCTTTGACTCAATCTCCCAGAATAGTATGCACTCTAATATTTCCCATAACACTACATTAGACTATCCTGATCAAAACAAAACAGAATATACTCTAAGATTTCCTATAATACCACATACGACTAAAATATACACAGGGAAATTATAGAAATCGCACAGTTAGAACAAGAGAAACAAAATCTGGTGAGCTAAAATAGGGTTGAAAAAGATTAAGACATCACAGTGGCACGGTCAACAGCAAATATCATGGTGATGTTTCTTGCTCCGCTATTATTTCATATTAGTACTGTTATTATTAGTACTGTGTACACTATACTGCCATAAACCAAATTTCCATCTTATGGATTATGAAGTCATTCTTATCGTGTCTTCTTATTTTAAAAGCCATGGGCTTTTATTGTACGACAGCATAATCAAGAGCCAAACTTAGACCACTTCTCTCCTCCATACATACACAGACACACGTGAATATGCCAATCCAACTCACGAGGTAAAATCAACATCTGATACGGGTTGGAAGTCTCGGGCTGACTCGTGGATTGACATCGCACGTAACTTCCGTTGTAAGCCATGTCATATGTTGCCACAGTTGTCAAGGTAACCGATTTCCGACAGTCGTCAACTGTGGTCCGGTTCACCGTTTGTTGAGGCAGTACCAGTTCGCTGTTATGAATAACAACAATGTTGAGAAATTTCTAACAGCTGTGTATAAGTTAGACGCCTATACATCTAGTTTAGATCTGTTGCCTTAATGAGGTATTTTCAGACGGGTCAGTTACACCAAGTGATGTAGGGATTGCTAGGCTATTTTGATAAATGACGAGTAATCATACATGAGCAGAGCATGTAAGCAAACCAACGTGTGAGCAAGATTTCTTAGGTCAAGTCATGGAGCTAAAAATACCTAATTTGATATTTTTATCATTTTGAGGTAAAATCTACTTCCGATATGAAGTCCCATATAATACGAGAAATAATGAGTCTTTCTTTCTCTATTATCACATCCGTAGGCAAAGGTTTTGTGGAAAATGCCATTGTGATGGGTTATCAATGTCCTCTTCACCTATTTTGGCTGGAATGGTTAGTGTCATCAGCATTTTCCTTATTGGCAGGAGTATACAAATGCAGGGTTTAATCTTCTCTGCTAGATCTAGTTGAAGGAGGATGTTTTTACAATAAGCAGACTACTGTAAGATTTCATTGCTGCAGATATTATGCTTTCGATCGGCTTGGAACAGACGTCGGACTTGCTGGTGATTGACAGTTCAGATCCAAGGAGAGGAAGAGGTGTGGACTTGATCGAACAACAGAGTCACGAAGGACACGACAAAATGGTGATTAATATGAATTTCCTTACAGGTATTCAGAGTCCAGCGCGTTCGGTCCCTTCAAGGCCAGATAGAGGCGGCCATCTTTGTTGGTGATTCCAGAGCACACGAAAGTCGAGTCTTGGTATGACGTCATAAACCGTGGTGCGGTCAACGTCAAGTCTTCAGTTGGTGCTAAAAATAGAATTCATTGGGAGAGATTTGAGAGCGTGTAAGGTGCTGCTAAGATGCGACGGTTTAAGAGTGTATTGAGTTTCGTGTTTTGGAACTTACAAAGCAAAATAAAATAAGAACAGACGACAAAGTCCAATTGTCATCCCTATGCTGTTGAGTCATCACAAGTTATGAGATAATCGTTAAAGGAACTCAAACAGGTTAATTAAACTATCTATACGATTTTAAGTTTCAATTTTATCTCATGTAAATTCATCACAGGAGAGTTATCTGCAACTTTCGAAACAGCCATCCCCATTGTTTTCCCATAGCACACATTATTTTAACCAGCGACTCTTGCCCCACATCACCTCAACACACCATCCTACAAGCAACATTAAAAAAAAATTCTATTATGTGACCTATATTATTTAGCACTCCAAAGTTATCAAAAACAACTTACATGTGACTCGAATTTGAGCACTTCCCAAGCGTCCGATGTCGTCAGTACACTCATACAGACCTTCATCTGTACACCGGATGTCGTCATAGGTGGCCTTAAAGGTCATAACGCCATTACTCTCTGACCTAGATATCGTGACCCCTGGCTTCGCGGAGCTGTCTTCTGTGCCGTCCAATGAGAATGAAGCAACAAGGTCCAATTTGTCGTCAGCTTTTATGACGAGCAGGACCGTAGTCCAACCTGTGCCCTTTACGTTACAAATTATGTCTGCTTTGGATCCCAGGGTGTAGTTCGCTTCCACAACGGTAATCTCTGATGTTGTTGATGTTGTTGGTGTCGTTGTAAATGATGGTTGTTCACCTTTGGTGGTTGAGGTTGGCGCCACAAGCTGAGTGGTGCCCATGGAAGCGACGGTATTTTCTACAGTGGCCTCTGAAATGAAGAGTGTCAGACAGAAGACAGTATAATGAATATCATTTTATCAGTGGAAACAATGACAAGACTTCACAACTCCTCCCTGTCTGCTCGATTTTCTAAGTCCTAACCTTTTTAACACCCCACTCTTCTATGATAAGCTTCTTCTTCCTTCCACCTCCTCTCAACGCCTCCTCCTCCTCAACCTGTCTGCCTCGTTTTTCTTCCTGAGAAGAAATATTCAAAAACAGCAAAGTCTGTTTCGAGGATATCAACTTTTAGTGTCAACCTTCAACGATGGGCGATATGGCTGTTAGGTCAACTCTACTACCGTTCTTTTTTTTTTCATTTGCTACGCGGAAACTCGGTACATTGTGTCCCATTTGACTGGAAATAGCAGTTAGCTAAGAATGTCAATAAAAGCAGTGGGACCTCGTACCTCAAGTGTTCGAATGAAAAAGAGAAAATCGCATACTCGTGTTAATCCTCTAAGACGGTATTCATAATCCTAACGTTAATTATGACACCGCAGTATCCCCGGGGAAACACCCAAAACATTAGTAGTGTTTACCGCAGTACGTAAATTAACGTATGGATTATGTTTACGACCACTAGTCCCTAATCCATACCATATCACATAACTTTTACTTACGGAGTCAAATATCTCACTAATTTGAAATTATGAACTGATCCTCTAAAAATAAATCCGCGTGCGATTTTCTATTTTTATTATTTTCTTCTTGGCTTCGTAATCCGCTTCCTGCCTCCTTCATCTCTTGTTCAAACATTTAATGCCGGATTTATGTCTAAGCTACAGCTCACGGCGTCACAATGCGGTAGGACCTTATACAATTTCAGATTTTTTTTTTTATCTTCAAAAGATGAAGGCATTTTTATTCCTTTTTTGTGTGTACTTTCACTTTATATATCTTGCTATTAGATAATTTACAAGCACACGTCTCATTTTTTGTGCGTTTGTGTATATATATGTGTGTATATATATATACGAGGTCTGTCTCAGAATAAAGTTTCCCTCCTCTATTAATTCGAAAGTACGCAACCTACAGCCACCAAATTTTGTGACGTAATGACGTCATATCTAAGAAATCTCGATGCCAAATTTCAAGTGCTTTGGTGAATGTGTCATGGAGTTGTGACGTGTCACTTTTGGTGTACTTGTGCACTTTGTCCAAGGTAAATCTGAGGAAAATGGCAGAGCAAAACATTGCTGCAACCTTCTCACGCTACGATGTCCGAGTTGTGATCAAATTTTCAACTCTTCTCGGCAAGCCTGCTGTGGAAACACATGGTGATCTTTGCCAAGTTGTGGGGAATAGTGCCCC
>JAWQUT010000692.1:163376-199835 GCA_033807755.1 Ellobium chinense
GTGTGTGTGTGTGTGTGTGAGTGTATTCGATTGTGGCGACCTAAGGTTTTGTTTCGGTACTTACCGTTGTGTGACCTTCCCCTGTAACAACCAGCTTTCTAGCCTCATATAGCTCATATATAGGATCTCACGAAGTCTACATTTGGCACTGTTGAAACTATCACACTTACCAAAGGAGTCCAGAGGCTCGGTGCACTGCTGCAGTTCCTGGTTCCAGACGTAGGTTGAATTCGGGCATGGGAAGATGGAGATAAACTCCACAAAGCAGTAGAAGTACTTGTGTGGGTTATACGGGTGTGGCTGCGTGGACGCCATTGGGTATCGCTCACAATAATCGCCTGGTTTGTGATGGAGAAAATAATGGATAGAAAATGGGGTTTTTGTTGTTGTTGTTGTTGTTTTTTTTCAAAGAAGATGAGTGGTTGAAAGTTACGATTAGAACAGCAAAAATGATACTTTCATTTAGCCTGTGAGATAGAACCTCAAAGATGAACACTTGTTATGTGGGAACAAAGAAAGAGGCAGACAGTCGACAACATTCAACTTTTAATTTTATGACCTATTTTTCTATCAGTTTTCAGAAAACACTAAAACAAAAGTGTACTTCAGCCAACTAATAATAACTGGGAAACTTTATACCAAGAGGCTGGCAATTATTTTTAACACGATTTTACAATGATTTAACGTCAAACATAATATTCAACTAATTCTAGGTTATTCTTTGTTGTAATCCATTAAGTTAGCACAGTGATGAAATAAACAACTTAGAAAAAAAAATTACTTAGATGGATCCCATCTTTTCCTCTCAATCCCCACAAACACACTAGTGCTCTGCAAGATATTTCTTTATACTTGTTGCTCAGTATCATTTCTTTAATAGCTGGTGAACCGATGACAACAGGAATGATAGTAGAGACGGGGTGCCAACCAAGGGCTTTCAAGTGTTAAGATCAACCTCGGGATTACGTTTGGACTCTTTGTTCTTTAAGATGTATCTTTACTCATAGTTATTTTCCACTTTCTTTAATGATTGGTCTTCAGCCATAATGACTATCGTGTCAATGACTACAACCTCCTCTATGTTTACAATCAAGAATTTTTAACAAATAAATATATTGATGATGAGGAGGAGGAGGACAATAAAATGTTTGCTCTATGAGCTTTAATGAGTACGTCCTTACAAAAGCATGCACAAAGACAAATAGATCTCTCTCTACGTAATGAATATAAAATATAATGAACAAGAATATAAAGAATATTATATGATGATTTCTCAGAACCTGAACTACAAAAAGTCAGCAAAGCATAGCTAAACTATAGCGCTATGTATGTTATTGGCAATCAAATATTTTACCACGAATAAAGAAGGTAAAGTAGAACTAAATAAAGAAATAAGTAGATAAAGACAGGAAATAAGCATGAGCTGCGTTATGTAATCAGCAACAAACACTAATCTTCACTGAGAGAACTCTGATTATTGCAAAGAGTGGAACAAAGGGAGATCATGAGAAGCAAAGAAGCCCGCTAAACAAGCTAAATTTATTACATAATGCCTAAAGCACTAATTTAAATGAGATCTAGACTGGGGTTTGCATTGACCCTTCTCCCTCACATCTTAAATACAATTATGAAAGCGCATACTGATGTTTAAGAGTAACACGTATGTTAGTGATCTAATTCTCCAGTTGGTTGAAAGCTTAGTAAGCAAAAAGAAAAGATGGGAACTTTATACTATTTAAGTACCATAGGTAAATTATGCATCTCGCAACCAAGTATAAAACTTTATACTAAGTACCATAGGTAAAGTAAGACAAACGGTGTAAACTAATCCCGTCAAGGAATGAAATAAAATAGTTTAAATACTTTAATTAAATAGTACTAAAAATCTTATTGTACAGGTCCCCGAGCTTTCTGACCAACAGGTCTTCTTCAGGGGGTGTTAAAAGGGGATAGAAACGGTCTATATATAGAGGGGGAAAGAGGGCGGTCCCAACTACAGAGACAGTAGGCGACAACAAAACGATCCCTCTCCCTCTCTCTCTCTCTCTCTCTCTTTCTCTCTCTCTCTCTTTGTTACCATAGGTAAATTATGCATCTCGCAACCAAGTATAAACCTTTATACTAAGTACCATAGGTAAAAAATACACCTCGCAACCAAGTATGAAACTTTATACTAAGTACTATAAGTAAAATATGCACCTCGCAACCAAGTATAAAACTTTATACTAAGTACCATAGGTAAAAAATACACCTCGCAACCAAGTATAAAATTCAGGATACTGATTCACTGTTACTTCATCTTGTTACTATCCAGGTGGACACATCTAGTAAGCACACTTGACTACAGAGTACGACGTGTTATTCATCTATATTCATGTATTACAAGTGTATTATATCCACTATCTTGGGTGCAAACATGTAAGCATTTAGCGTATTGCGTAAAACATAATAAAATGATTACTTGCCAATCGTACTGTCTTGTTTGTCTTTCCTCAGCAGGCTTTTTAAAAAATTAATGGCCCCTTTTCTGATTCTGTGACATCTCTCTTTAAATGCTGCTAGACACAATCTGTTCACTTCTCCAAATGCTACTGATGTGTTTTATTACATTGAACCCTTCAGCTGTGGTAACTGATGTCTGTACTTTATCTCATGTTTTGTCTTCAGTAAACTTCAGAACTGACCTAGTAGATTTCACTACATTTAACTTATAATAAGATTTTAATGTGTGCACTCTGCTACCATCTTAAAGCATGGTTGTATTGCCATAGGCGTTTCCTTACTAGAATAGAGCCCGTTTTAAAGTTTCTCTCTAATTGTTGGTTATCCCAGGGATGTCAAAATGCATCGATCAGCGCCTCAAAAAAAAAGTTCTCTGTGCGTTGCCAAGTTGGGTGCTGTGAACATACTTTTATTCATGCGCTAAAACTGAACTCGCCTTGAAAGGTATTTGTATCCGGATTTGGCTTTGCCTGCGATATTGTGTATGATTATACCTGTAGTAGACTCATGTCTGTTTTTGTATCCTCAGCACCAAAATAGATTTGTCCATATCTGATTAATCCCAGTAACATTTATTGTTGACCTCTTTTTTTCTAGTGATTGGTTGAAAGTTTTGTTGACACCTGATGCGACCAAAGAATTGCAGCTTCCTAGGGTTTATAGCCCAGTCTACATAAAAGGACTTGACAGACCTCACACTATCCTGTTTGTTCTGCTTTCTCTCCAGCTAGTTTGTCCTACAAACCTTAGGCAACTCGCTGGAAACAGGTTTTCAGTACTGTTTGTGAAGCCACGGACTGTTTTTCAAAATGGACTGTTTTATGTATCCCAGCGGTTCAGTGTTATGTTTTCTCACACCTCGCCCGTTGTATGTGTGTGTATATATGTATGTGTGTGTGTGTGTGTGTGTGTGTGTGTGTGTGTGTGTGTGTGTGTGTGTGTGTGTGTATGCGATGTGTGTGAACCTCACCCCTCCCCTCTCTCTCTCTCTCTCTCTCTTTCTTTCTCTCTCTCTCTTTTTTTTTTACACTCGCTCTGTGCAAATACCACCCACCACAATCCAGACAATTTCTCCACTCAAATACCCTTCCAATTCCTTGTTTCAATCTTGCTGGTGAGCGTAGGGGAAAGGATAAGAGGAGTGAACTTAGAAGATCTATCAAAATTTTGAATTCTAACATAATCAGGCTAAATTAACATTAAGTCGATCGATACTAATTATTTTATTCGAACCGTGTCTTCAAAGTCATCCATTTGATATCAAAATTGTAGATTTTTTTCTCTAATTAAATGACTGAAATTGCTGTTCCACACTCTAAATTATTTCGGTGGGATATAGATGTAACTCTAATCAACCCATGTAAACTAATGACATATTTCGCTTAGCTTTGTCTAAAACATTTTACAACACAAACAGAGCTTCAATCTACTTTTAGTGTTTCAAACAGGCAGTAGTTTCCAGGATAAATAGCAGGATGAATGACATTGTACAGGTGATAGTTGAGGACAATTTAGGCACGGGTCTACAATTCGCGCTTTCCTTCTTTGTATGTTTGTGTATGTGTGAGTATGTACGTGTGTGCAAATGTGATGCCAGTGTGGTCATTGCCCGACAATGCAGATGCATGAGAAGGGTAAATATTGAAAGGAAACAGAGAGTTGATTGGATGAGACACAAAGAATGACACACAGTATTTAAGATACAAAATGGCGAGGTATACCATGAATCATAAAATAAAAAACATGTTTTTTTTAATATATAAACAGTGGTTTTTCTGTTTGACTATAGCAATACAGTATGTGCTCTTCAGGTATGAACAGAAGATTACAGAAACGAACAATGGAAAATTGAATTTGGAATATGAGCCTATCCTTTTCTTGCAACGATTCAGTCTACACAGTCTCTGTACAGCCCGCAAACGTGATTAGTGCCCTTGTTAAGGTATGTACAAGGAAACAGAAAAGAGACATTCAAGAGAGAGAGTGTTTATTTATATCAAAATCATCACAAACGTCGATTAACAATAGCGCGATTTACATAATTATATCAATATAGACTAAAATGGGTTATAATATGTACATTATNCAATATAGTTTAAGTCTTATAAAGCGAATACAAAACCTCTGTCCATATCCGGACCAATCGTGTTATTACTATGAATCAGGTCCATCTAGGTTGCAGGAGCCTAATTGGCCAAAAATGTGTCGACTATCCGAGTCGATAATAGCAGAGTAGAAAACCTGTCCTTTGGACAGATTGTGTAGAAATACTTGTAGAACGTAAAACTACACCGCAAAAGCTGTGAGATACATCATTGAATTTGTTAAATAAAGATTTTTGGCAGGCAACTCTTTTGAAGGGTCTAAGCGGTTTCAGTTTCTGCGAGCAGCTGGTCTGCGAAAGAATGCCAGATTTTGGACCCCCTTTTCATGTAAACTGAAATTGCGAAAAATTTATCTGAAGGACCCCTACTGAAAATAGTATAGAATTTGAGTACAGTGGTCCTCCAGGCCTACAGACTAGTCCTTGCCTTTTCGGAACATTCATGTAGTCTGAGGAGAATATTTTTTCAAATGCCTCAGAGAGGCATTTCCAATTAGGCTCCTGCAACCTGTATAGTATACATGTAGTGTACATAACTTTCAGGAATGTCATATTTACACATGCGATAGAGATGAGCACAAAAAGCCGAAAATGACGGTTATAGAAAGAGACAAGGAAACAATTAATATCTTCCTTTTCCTCCTCTCTACCGGTGATCTTATCCTTTAAAACCTAGCTCTCTCCCTCTCTCTCTCTCCCTCTCTCTCTCTCTCTCTCTCTCTCTCTCTCTCTCTCTCTCTCTCTGTATCTCTTCTCCCTCATTTCTCTTTCATTTCTTCCCCCCCCTCTCTCTCATCATCTCTTTCTCCCTTTCTCTTACGCACTTTCTCCCCGTCTTGTTTCGCTAGTGTTCGTAAGGTAAATGAAAATGACTTCTGCATTATGTAAATCATTCTTCTGTATTGAGCAAACAGCAGTCACCTGAACCATTCACTGTCACCGTAATTTCAAATGGGCTCCGATACAACAACATGAAAACAGTATCACAAAGAATAAATATCGATTCAGCAAACAACAATAAAGCATATCAAAATTAAGTTAAATGTTGGCAAATGAATATGAGCGAGCATTGCAACAGTCAATATTTGGGTATCACCTGAATCCTCATGGGTTTGCTGCAGAACAATCCATTTAGATATTAAAGTTATATTAAGACGTTTTAACGTTGAAACGGCTGGATAAATTAATTGCTATCGTTTTGAAATATGTTACAAGAATTATATTTGTACTTCAAAATAACAAGATGTCGCAGAAAGTAAGACCGATTTTTTATTTTTTTTTTGCAGTTGAGCCACACTAATGCTATGTAAAGTTGTCATTTCCTGAATCTGAGACTATACAAAATGACTCAAGAGCCATGAAATAGTTTATACTGAAGTAAGTCAAAAAGATTCTTTGGCAGTTTTTCCAGCTTAATAATTATAGAGATTTAAGAGGTTTTTAGAGTGTTGTTTTTTTTTAGAATGCTAATCTTTAATGAATATAAATAATCAATTTAGACAAAAGGAGACGATGCAAAAAAAAAGGTGAATAAAAAAAAAGAAATTAATATTAATGAGAAGGGAACAGCATGGAAATATAAGGGATTGAGAGGGAAGGGAAATGAATAGAGAGAGAGAGAAAAAAAAGAGAAAGAGAGAGAGAGAAAGAGAGAGAAAAAGAGAGAGACAGATAGACAAAAAGACAGAGGGGTGATAGCACATCATCACAACTAACCTGGTATAACCAGCAAAGTCTGTATGTTAGAAATCTGTGTCATGTCCGTGGTCTCACATATAAGCTCTGTGTTGTTCCAAGACATGTCATACACACGGTCAAAGTGCCCGCGTAGCCTGAGAACATAGAAGGTGTTTGTTATACATCACTAGACAGTTTGGTACAGTATCATGTCCCAGGGAGTCGAGAAAGTCCTAGAGTAATCAGATCTGCTGGGGTACTAATAGTGTGAAGTCGCGTGAGCAGACATTAGCCTGGATATGAAACTTATAACCCGCAATATTATTGCTATCACAACTGAGCTACGGGGAATTTGACATTCCACCGCTATTTTTTATTACTTAGTAATTCCGTTGTGGTCTCACAATTTAGAGTATTTTCATTGAGGCTGCGTATTTAAAAGTCTCGGAAAAAATCCCGATGAGCCTTTGTTAATCCTCCCATTCGCTAAATCGGAGTTCTCATACAAACGTATGGGAGAAGTGATATCGGGGGTAGTGCGGTTTGTGAAACTGTTTAGTCTGAGGATAGTGGGTTTAGCTCAGTCAGGCTGTCTCCGTTGTTTTGTTCTTGGAAAATCTGCCTAATTTCCTAATAAGACTTGAAATGGCAGCAACAAAGATTTACAAAAAAAAAAAAACAAACACAGTCCTGTCTACACATTATGAAAGTCAAATTTATTACTTCCACATATAGGAATCATACAAACGTTAGTCAAATGGAATCTTTAGGAACCCACCATTCATTAATTTTACATTGAGGCCACAGTTTAAAATGTGCAGGACCATTCTTACCTGCACTGGCTTGGTCCACCTGTGGGAGCCGTGTAAACCGGAACGAGGCCGGTGTCCGCAAAATCTGATTGGCCATCGTCTTTCCTTTTAAGGACAAACCTCTTCCCGTCTTGCACAGCGGCGTCGCACGTGATGTTATAGGCCGTATCGGAAATGACGTCATCCGGAAGAGTCAACGTGATTGTATTGTTGGGAACTGGAATAGGATTAAATAGAAAGGTAAGGGTAACAGGACTGAGGCACGATGAGTCATGATACGAATGAAAGAAAGATACGTGGTACTCAACGATATTGGGTAATGTATCTCTCACCCCCCCCCCTCCTCTCTCTCCCTCTGTCTCACTCTCTGTCTCTCTGTCTCTGTCTGTCTGTCTGTCTGTCTCTCTCTCTCTCTTGTTTCTCGCTGTCTGTCTTTGTGTCTCTCTGTCTCTGTCTCTGTCTCTGTCTCTCTCTCTCTCTCTCTCTCTCTCTCTCTCTCTCTCTCTCTCTCTCTCTCTCTCTCTCTCTCTCTGTATAAATACATATACTGTATTAGAAAAGTCCTCACAGAGGATAACAGGGCTTTTCTTCGAGAGGAAGGCATCTCAGTTTGAAGGAAAAGAAAAAGAAGAAGAGGAAGAGGAAATATCAAACTCCAAGAGAGAACTGGGTCATCATCATTATCCATCAAAACGTAGAGCAGCAGAAGATCATTTTACTTTTCTTTATGATCTGGGTGCCTGATATCCAGTGACCTAGCATGGGTTGCTGGTGATGGTGTTATGGCTTTATTTAATGTCGCCTGAAAAACCGTTGCCCTGTTCGGTGAACCTGCCCGTGGGGCATTTTATAAAGCATTGTGATGGGCAGCATCGTTCTTGGGTATCGCTACTTTCGAAAATTCAGTACCGAAGGATTCGGAAATGTCGAAAATATTGAAGTTACGGAAAGTAACAGAAGCGTCGAATTGTCGAAAATATCGAGGGGTATCGGGAAAATATCCCGATATTTAATAACAGAATCAAAATACATTAATTTGATAATTTCGATACCTAAATCTTGAAGGTCGCGATGCTTAAAAATATGAGGGATATTTGCCTATCCCTATTCAAACGACACAAAATTTGCAGTGTAAGAGAATTGCCACAAAAAGATCTTCTCTCACTACAGTTCTTATTAGACTCTGCTCCAACTTATTGCGATGCTCAATACGATAAAATTAAACAGAGGGATTAGCCAAAGTAGGCAACGTATCTTCCATGCTGAAGTCTATGATGAACTTACTTTGACGAAGCAGTTATGAGATTTTGTTCTTGTTAGGCTCTGCCCCAACCTGTCGCGATGACCAGTACGACAACTTTAAACAGAAGGATTAGCCAAGGCCAAAGTATCATCCAAACCGACGGCTATAATAAAGTGACATTGACGGAGTAATTATGATACACAATATTAACGTCAGCACGGACTATTCCATTGAGCTGAGGGGAGGGGGGAGGGGGACACACTGAACTCTTACCTATAATGTTCTCCACCCTTGCTGTCATGTTCTGACCTCTGTCCAGATGACAAGCATACAGACCCTCATCACCGCAGGTGGCCGCCTTCAAGGTCACCACGAAATGCCGGACTCCATTGGCATCCACTAGAGAGGCGTTGGTCATGATGTTCCGGGTCGTTTCCACAGTTACCGTGAGGTCAGAGTTCAAGGTCGCGATAGGGGTCACCACGGTCTCGGTGTCATCTAGTTTGAGGAGACTAAGGCTTTCAAAGTCTCCGTCGGATAACAGACAGGTCACCTCAAGGTCATCGAGGTCAGTGAAGGTCGCTGGTGCCTCTATGCCGGTACCTTCAGTGGTAGGGCAGAATGTTTTTGTTTTGTTAGTTGATTTATGCAGTATACTGACCAATCATGAATGGGTCCTGGTTCAATTTTGTGATTCGATGAGTTTTCATGAACCATTAGCGATCATTCATTCATTCATTCATTCATTCATTCATTCATTCATTCATTCATTCATTCATTTGCCTCCTCTTCCCTATCCTCATCAGAATACTTGATAGCAAGTTAGTGTTCATAGAAAGCCACAAAGATCATAGTATTGAAGCAAAAGCGAAAGCATATTAAGTATCAATAACAGAAAAGTCCAAAACAAAGCTATGGCGTTCAACTGATATTACATACTAAGCAGCAAAAGCAGTAAGGAAGAAAACCGCCATGAAAGCATACTGTCTTATAAGTGCATTCAGGTACACGAATGAGGTTTTTGTTATGTTTTAAAATGAGGTAAAGAGGTGAGGGGTATGGAGATGGATGTTGAGGAAAGAAAAATCATTTCAAGCTTAACTAATCATCACCCCAGATTACGCATTTCGTATGACCATTTTTCTAAATTTGGGGACTCTCCCTAGGTGCGCTTGCGCTAAGGTTAAGAACAGGTTAGAAGCGAGGATTCCTAGATAATGCTCAAGAGCTCTCACAAGAATGCCTTCTCTTCCCTAACCCTGTCCCTAACACTAACCCTGTCACTAACACTAACCCTGTCCCCAACACTAACCCTGTCCTTAACACTAACCCTGTCCTTAACACTAACCCTGTCCTTAACACTAACCCTGTCCCCAACACTAACCCTGTCCCTAACACTAATCCTGTCCATAACACTAATCCTGTCCTTAACACTAACCCTGTCCCTAACAATAACCCTGTCACTAACACTAACCCTGTCCTTAACACTAACCCTGTTCTTAACACCAACCTTGTCACTAACACTAACCCTGTCCTTAAGACTAACCCTGTCCCTAACACTAACCCTGTCCTTAACACTAACCCTGTTCTTAATACTAACCCTGTCCCTAACACTAACCCTGTCCTTAACACTAATCCTGTCCCTAAAACTAATCCTGTCCCTAACACTAACCTATGACCATTGTGGAAGAGAACCAGGATAATATTAAACAGACATACAAGTACGATGCTTGTAAACTAAAATGACTTAATGGTGAAAGATGTTACAGAATTATTGCTTGAATAGTGCGGAGGTTCCTGTAACCAACTTCAAGGCTGATAGCCAGTGGCAGCGTTCGTCATTAAGTGCAACACATAATTATAGTGCCGGGTAAAATTTAGCTCAGAATGTACAGAAATTAAACGTGATTTCAAAAAATATAAGGAGACCAAGCAAGCATAGATTCTTTTTGTTCAATGCATTTTATTTCTTTTGTCTTTGGGCTTTGCGTTATCCTCTTAATACAGTTATAGATGTGTGTCAGCTGTACAGTTATAAAGGCAATGGATCTGACACAGACTAGATTCAGGTTTATGTTGTTATTTGAAGAAATGCCGGAGGGGGTTGGGAGAGGAGTTGCACAGGTAAGTTTGGTGGTCATGAGCCGCCACTGTTGGTTGTGATGTGAATGTGGAACTTTAAGAATATAATCTGAGAGGACAACAACAACAACAACAACAACAACATCAACAACAACAAGAACGACAACAACAGCGGCAGCAACAGTAGCAACAACAACAACAAAACCCATTGTGGTGCAGCCCTGCAGCCTACCTGGCACTCCTTCATTCAAACAGTATTTGAGGAAAGGAATGAAGGTGTCGTTGGTGCCAGGACATGGCATAATGATGAAGAGGTCACCGAAGCACATGATGTATTTCTTACGAGTATAGGGGTGTGGGATGCTGTCGGTGATGCTCTCGTTGACGCAGATGTCGCCTGGACGATGGGAGGAATTGACCAGGAGAACATCAGATAGTGCGGAGATGGAGGACGAAGTATATTTTACCAGAGGGAGGGGTTTGGTATCACATTTAAACAAATGCTCACATAGGGCGGCGTGGCTGTGTATGGCTCCAAAGACTATAACATTGTGGTGATATTGTCTATTGATTTGTGCACTGTTATGCTCTGCATTCTACTAATGGTAAGGTGGGGAGCAAGAATAATCAACAAAAGTTCTGTTTCTTTGAGGTGACAAGCCCCATCTGTTGATTTCAAACAGGCCTTCACTGTGCTACGAAATTGACGTATTGTCGGAATTAAGCAACTGTAAAAATAATGGTACCATGCCGTTTCTGAGATCAAGGCCTATGCTGATATTTTGGAAGAAATTTTTATTCACCAATAAGTTTCCGTCAAAAATTGCAGTTGCACAGACACACACTGACTCTTTATTTGCATTGCCTTGAAAATATTTCCCCTTACGTTTCTTGGGAAAGATCGAAAAAGATTCAGATATTATCGTAGCTCGGTGAGGAATGAATTCCATGCAGAGTCCTAAGCCCGTCTTTCTTCCTCTTCGTCTCTTTCCTTCTCAGCCCTTTCTCCACCTATCCCACCCTGTGTGAGCATCCATTTTTGAGCTGTCTCCCCCTTTAATGAATCAGAGACAAAAGCGGAGGGAGGTCGGGTTACGTGGGTAGAAGTGCAGAGGGAAGAGAGAAAATATACTTCAATTCAGGACAGGCGAGTCTCTGAACACACCATAGCATCTACAGGCTGATAAACAAGCAAGTTTACAATCTTAGCAATGATACAGATTAATACTGCCTAATAGCTTCAAGCGTAAATGAAAGTAAAAAGTATCGCTATAAATAAATGTAAGCCGTTAAAAAAGTATCGCTACAAAGCACAGTCTAGATACATGATCGTTACAGCTAAATTAATTGAAAACTTAAGCATCACCGATGGGATGTCTTACCATCGTAAAAGTTACGAGGAAAAATTTTTCTTCCATTTTCTCTAAAATTTATATTAGTGCATTGGTGCTCAATGCAACCGTTGAGGGCGTTTAACAGGCAGTGTTAATGTAATTCTTACGGTGGTAAGAGATCCCATCGTTAACGCGCAAGCTCTCAAATAGCATAGATATTGCAGCCAATCTAATTCACAGCACAGAACAATGAACCAAACGCTGCAAACACATACACGGTAAGAACAATGAGATAAATATATAGGACACTAGTCATAAAGCGAAAACGACAGTTAAGACAACGGAGCCTATACAACAGTTATACAACAGCAACCGAACAATAGCTAAGCCGATCGTTTAAGGCATTACCAGCATCAAGGAAAAGACAAGATTGTTTAAAGATCGCCGTAGAGCAAGAGATTACCATCCCAATTGTGTTGTGTTTTGAGAAACTGAGGGATGAAGTTTGTGTTGCCATTGAGTTACGCGTATAAAGACTTGTCAAAGAGAAAACGTGGTGTTAGAAGTCCCCATAGGCCAAAAATAGCGAGACTGGGTCAATATCTATTTATTGAACCCTATACTGTCCAAATTAGGATGGTCCACTGTTGCTCCACGGCGACCAAATAAAAAACTCTGTACACGGAGATAAAGGGCATATAAGAAAGATAACTCTTAAATAATCAACCAAGCTGACAGTATAACCACGAGTTACCTGGTACAACGAGCATAGTGAATGTGCTGGATTCAGCTGACGGGCCGGTAGTATCGCAGCGAAACTCAGTATTGTTGAAGGACAAATCGAATACCTGCCTGGGAAATTATAATATGACAATAAAGACAAAATTGTATGTTCACTATTAACAAATGATGTCATTAGGAGAAACAATCTCAGCAGCAAGACATAAAGTTTCATGATCATCATCCCTTCCCTCCTTCACCACTACCACCACCACCATCAGCAGCACCACCACCACCATCAACATGTAACCGTGAATCTGATCCGTGATAGTCTTCATCTAGGCACACAACGTTTGAGTCTGCTGGAAGTTTCTGATAGGGGCAACTGTTCGAGGGGACCATAGATACCACCAAATTATCAGCCGCCGCCACCACAACCAACAACAACAAACACCAGTACCATCAGAACAACAGTACCAGCAACATCTAACCATCACCTTCCAAATCATTATCGCCAACAACAACAACAACAACAACAAAAACCGGCAAAGCAACAATTTCACTGACACACTCAGACATGTTTTGCCTCCCCTCTCAACATCCATCTCTGTCATTTACATAGAAACAGTCTACAAATCTGACCTCGGAATCACCATTGTTACCATCACCACAACCACCACCACCACCACCACCACCAACAACAACAACAACAATAACAACATACTCATAAGTAATCTGCCTTCTCTCCCAACATCCATCCGTCTTCTGCAAAGCTTTGCTAGTCTTGAGTGGAACGTCTGCATCTACAAACTCCCCCGTGGCGACGTTCAGTTTCGTCAACATCAGTGTCCCATTCTCTCTCAAGTCCAGATTGCCGTCACAGATGATGAAATTGCGGGTGATGGGTGTGTAGTCGGTCTCTGTGAGTATTCTGGCTTGCGCCGGTACTGCTCAAGTATTATAATAGGAACAATGATTGTGTTAAGAAAGTGAATGCAAACAACGCCTCGCCCCATGAGAACTCCAATATAATATTATTTTTGAAAAGATGATCGCTTATACGCACTTGTACATACTCACACACACACACATGAATAGACACACACACATACACACACACACACACATACACACACACACACACACATACACACACACACACACANACACACACACACACACGTGCGCCCACACACACACACACGCTCGTTCATACACACACTATGCAAAATGGCACACGGTACAGTCATGTGCACACCAACATAGACGCGCACATACCAAACTAAGTCCATTTCCACAAAAGATATATACTTACTGTTATTAAGGCACTAGTGTTATAATATGAGCACATTACAACTAAAGTGGAAATGGTGAGCACACACACACACACATACACATACACACACACACACACACACACACAAACACACACACATACAAACACACCTGGACACCAAGCACACACTCGATACATAAGCAAAGGCATAAACAGAGTTATATATAGGCATCAGGGGCAGACTCCTCTAAATATTAAGATGATAACGTACAGTAATGCATAAGAAAAAACGACTGAAGAAATCCGACTGATTGTTGGCACTGGCTAGTACATGTATTCCCGTGTCCAGTGTTAATCAGTCACTGACTGCGGATGTATGCTTCTAATTTGAAGTAACAAATGAACAGAACAAACATAACTAAGATGGCAGTCAGGTAAAGCGCTCACTTATCAGAAAACCTGCTTGGCTGGTGCGATTTGAAATATTCAATCTCTTTGGCTAAAGCGAATTTGTTTCTCTCGGTTTCGTTTATAAAACCCGATTAATAAACTAGAGAAATGCCTAGTCGAGAAATGTCCTACCCTTTTACGTAATATTAGTACAGTACAATGCTACTGAAACTCTAACAACATGAGCACTTGTTTCATCCGCCAAATCACAACCAACTGTTGTCTTTTTGTCCCTAAACCATGCTAACTCTCGGACAGATTTCAAAAGTATTTTACAAAAAATGAACATTTACAAATTATTTTTACCTGTCACTGTCAAATTTCCTGCAGAGGTCTGCCTGTTGTCATGGGAACACTCGTACAACCCCTCATCGGAGCACGTGACATCGGCGATAGTAACGACCAATAGGGTTGAGTTGTCAGGAGTTGCCACCCGGTAAACTCCGCCCACCCTGTCAGTCATTGACAATAATAAAACTACATGCAGATCTAGAAAAGCCGTCGAAAGGTGTGCCTTAAGTTTTTGAATATTCTTGAACTCTTAAGTATCATTATCTTTAACGTTACTTGAACAACATCGTACAAAAACTTCATGAAATGTCTGAGGTCTCACAGCTTGAATATTTCAGAGTCCGCAAAATATCATGTAGCTCATCATACATATTATAGTAAGCATCTCATAAACACAGTAGGCCCTGTTTAATTACAGTTCGCTTAATATCATCTTTTTGCTTAGTCTTAACACTTGTCAAGGGTCAAACTAATTTCTTCACATATCTAAACAGCAAACTGCTGATCAGGATGGAATCTCCCGTCTGTTCGACGGAGAAATGGTGAGGCAGAGTGATTGGCGTCTGAAATCTTCATGTGAAAATATGGTTTGGTTTTGGATAGACGCCATCTCTCACAGACTCTGCACGAAACAACCCCAGATGCTATCATGGTGTCTTTTTAAGAAACGAGATCTAAACTCCAAATGAGGTCAAAATTCACGTTTTGGCAAATTTATTGTGTAAAATCTGTTTGCTCACGTATCTTTGATGGTTTCCAAGATGCCCAACCGTAGACATGGTTAAATCGCTTAATAAAGCGAATCGCAGTAACGCACTAGGGACGAATACCGAGATATCTCGGTTTCCGGGTTCTGACGCTCGAGACGAAGACCGAGATAACTCGGTTGTTATATAGCAATCGGTTTTCAACGTCCAGACCATGTTTCAATGGGAATTATTCACGTTTTCTTAAAGAACGATCACTCTGGCGAACTATTGACCGGATTTCCGCTTGTTGTTTGCACTTGATGAACCGCAACGATGTCGAGAAAACGAAGTGCGAAAGAAGTGGTCGAATACTTTTTTATTCTTAATTGCTTTTCCATCATTATCTGTCAGAATCAAGTTGTATATGTAAATAAAAAATATGAATTTTGACTTACGTCTTCTGACATCAGTGTCATACATGTTTGTTATTGTGATAGTGTAACTGATGGTGATACTGTGTGTGATAATGGAGAAAAACCAAGGAAAAAAAAAGTTTTCTTTGGTTTTTCATGACCATTTTCAAATGCTCACCAAAACAAAAGTAATTGACATATATAGCTGAAATTAAAAATGGCATAAGCAGCAAGGGATGATCTTTTTACATGCCAAGTTTGATGTCTGTAGTTTTATTGTGAAAATTTCTGTGATATTTTGAAAATGGTCAAAAATGGCCAGTCTGGGGGGGATCGGGCTGAAATCGGGCTCAGTCCCTAGTGAAACATTTTGTTTATTTTTTTTTTTAGATCTTCTATAAAAGTATGATTTTGGCTACTTGCGGTCTACCTCTGTATAATGGCACAATTTCCTCTGCGTAATGTCAACTATACCCATGCATGCACTGAATTTGTCATAAAACGAGTTTAGCAACAGTGACTGACCTGGAAGAGGGGATATCCTGAAGGCCGTCGGGATAGAAACTGACCAGTTGCTGGCGCTGACCTCCCACGACATAATGCAGAGAGATGGCCTGGTAGGTCCCTGGGGTGATCGAGCATGTAATGTTGACGTCATCTGTGACATCAGCGCTTAGAGACGAGTCCAGAAAGGTGACGGCTGAGAATAGAAAGGGGTGGAGAAATAACTCAAAGGTTGGATATAAGTGGCATACTTGGTCTTTCTTGTGAGTATTTTTCACGAACTGAAGACGATATAGTCTTGGGTGTGAGGGTTAGACTGCCGAGTCCGGCGGTTTATGATGCTGTTCTCGCAAAAGATACTTTATTCCCGTTTCCTCTCATTCCATGCCAATCGCAACGTTGCCGTGGCTGCGCCAATCGACGATGTATCGTCGATATCAAAGTTTTCTTTTGTTTGCTACTACAGGTCTGGTTTGAAACGTTTTTGTACTCAGAAGTAACGACAACTCTTCCTAAACTTCCGTTCATGAAATTGGTGTTAGTTTTGAGTTGTTGGGTGCGATGTTTCTGTATAGTAAGAAATAGTACTTTTAGAAAACAGTGGCCTGGCAAAAAAGTGGAAAACATACTGGCATGTTAACTCAGGTGTGAGTGAATATTTGGCGTTCCTGCTTGGAGTGACAGGGCGCTGCACTGTGGCAACACACAATGACTTGTTAATACATTCGGTTTGTGATACTGTAATGATGCTATATTATTTGTGCTGCTGTATGTGAATGTATCAAACTGAATGAAGTGGATAACATGGCATTGGAATAAAATATTTCCCTCAGAAAATAATAATGGATTGTATCTTTTTCATCTCTCCTGTGGCCACTTTGAGAGACTGTCGCATAATATGAGAAATTAATGCAAGTTCAGTGTGCAAACATGTCGTGTCTAATCTATAACATGAAAGTTGTTTGTGACCCACTGCTATCAAATACGTGCATCCGTTTATCTTGGTTTGATATACTGGCTGTTTTGAAGCTAATCCTCTTTACTTCATGAATGACTTACTTGCATCCGTAGGGAAAGCACAGTTCAGAATATCCTGGCGCCAGATTTTCCCACTCGGGCACGTCTCAAATCTCAGTGTTTCATTGAAACACCGGATATAACTGTTGGTGAAGTATGGATTGGAGATCTCTTCTCCGAGGGGGCGTCCAATACACAAGATGCCTGTCAGGTAGTTTGGTGGTGGCATAAATAATAATAATAAATAAATAAATACGATTTTATTTACCCCGTAGGGAAATTGTTTTACAATGTCATACAGTGTTAAACATCTCATTCATAATACAAACACATATAACAATACACATCATACATGTAAATACATAACATTACAAATGAAATGCATAACAAAGTCATTGCTGGTCGCCAGCCGTGCAGTGCCCTGGTCCCCCCAGCTCTAAAGCCAGGTACTCATTTACACCTGAGTCGAGTGAGGAAATGGAAGCGAAGTGTCTTTCCCAAGGACACTACAACGTAAACCGCCCAGCTCGCGAGTCAAACACATAAACCTTAGACTTGAAAGTCTTCAGTTTCTGAGTACGACTCACAAACCACACGGCCACGCCGCCTCCCATAGTAATGACGAGGTTTAGGCAAGTTATGTCATGGATAGAAAATAGTACAAACATTCAGGCAAATCAGGAAAGGAAATTATAATATAATAGTGAGGTGAAGACAAGCAAAACTCACAGGTCATGTGTTGAGAAGACAGAGCTAAGACTAGAGTGTTTGGTAGCAATAACTGGAAAAGTAAGAGTACTATAGTAGGGAAGGGCAAAAACAGAAAATTCTGGATGGAATGGCAAGGTGGATGGGGAACACAAAGCAATAGGGATATGAAGAGGCGGGCAGGGAGGAGATTGACAGAAGTAGAGATACATGGTCATTATGCCAGTCGGCATGGTACTTGAAGGAGAAAAATCTAGGAAAGAACAAATGTACAGTGAATAAGTCTTGCAGTCATTCAAAATGAGGCTAAAGTCGCTATTTGAAGATTATGAAATTATTATTATGAAATGAATACAAAAACTTATGGTACTACTGTCTGATGAAAAAAAAAATGGATCTATAGTTACTATGGCTGAAGTTATAATTGTTTCAATTGGCAAAGGGTTAAACCCCTATGCAATGGAAAATAAACAAAACCGAAGAAAATAGTAACTGAGGAAGAATTTTACACTAGAGGGAAATATCCAGTTTACTCATAACAACTCCAATTTACCACCTCCTACTAACCATTTGCCCATGAAATAAATTAATAATATTATGGACAGAGATAATCTAACTCTAGATTTCTCCAACAAATACAGATTTAACCCTACATTTCTGCTAAAAACAAACATTTAAAATGTGTCACTGGATAGGCCCAGTCACCTTCAGTGCCTGATCTCTCACGTCCTAGCTGTGCCACATAAGCTTCATTTTGATTGGCTGGGGGACACATACTGGTCTCAGTGGTCTTGATGTATTGCCACATAAGCTTCATTTTGACTGGCGGGGAGACAAATATTGATCTCAGTGGTCGTGATATATTGCCAAAATATCTGCCAGTCTTTCAACGACAGTTATATATGGTATTCGATGTAAGAACTGCCCATAGCGATTTCGTCCATACAAGCCGTCATCGATATCTTTATCGTTATAATCATCACATCTATTATCATTCTGGTCATGTTCTTGTTCTACTTACTGTCTATGACGAACACCCGCTGTGCAGGGGAATCTATCGCTGGAGTGTTTGTGTGACATCGAATATAAGTATCGTTCCATACGGCCATGTCGACACTGGGGACTTGAAACGTCACTCTTCCTTCGAACTGAGGAGAAAGATGTGTACAGAAAATGTTAAGCATTCATAATACACATTTTTTGATACAATGAACATCCTTTACTGCAAACCTTGACGTTAGCATCAAGTCATAACAATGCGGATGTGTGCTTAATATGCAGATTTCTTGTAAAGTGGCATCAGAAAGAAACAGAGCTTCAAAATGCAGCCATTTTATTTTGTCGTAAAGAGCGCAGTATCTACGGACGCTATTCCAGTATGCTTGCATACACTCGTTTAGCGCGTCTTTTGAAGAATGATTGACTCTGCATTGATAGTTGTGATAGATAGAGTAAAGATGTACATACACAAAACATTACATATATGAATAATGAGTTTGTGTAACGTTCTGCGGATGTAAACGGCAGTAAATAATATACTTCTAGTGTTGTAGGTTTACTTTAATCAGGCTATCAACGTTAGAACTAAAGTAGGTAGTGTCTAGACTAGAGAACCCTTGTTCATATATATCACAGTGGCGGCGAAAAACTTCCGGATCTTTTATTTTGATTGGGGCGAATGATTCCTCTGTGATAGTTATATTCTGCGTACCTTTCGTCTCTTTTAATGGTGCAGTCCAGAAACACTTTGAAAATAATTATGATGAAGATTTCATCTACCCTTAGTTTTAGAGACAACTGAGGAGGGTATACTGTGGTTTACAAGCCCACTTGTATAGAATAAGTGTCAGAGGGATTGCCATTGTGTCAGTAGATGAGGATAAGGATAAGGATAAGGATAACTTTATTAGTCCACAAAGGGAAATTTGTCTTTGTTACAGTGTGCTTACAAAACATAAATATCTGTGCAAACACACACACTCCCTCGCTATCAAACATACACGCGCACATACTTCCACATACACACCCACAGCAACCACGAACACAAACAATACGTAATAATACATCCCCACCCACACACACCCACACCCACACACACAGACTGAGGTTACAGAACTGGCCGCATGAAGTCCAGCTGAACAGCAAACTACATAACAGGATCGGCAACGATCTTCTGTGCACCGTCCAATTTGTGAACCAGGCAGGATTGAGCCTTTAGGCTGGTCAAATTTTCCTCACGCAGAAGAAGAAGAACAAGAAGGAAAAAAAGAACAAAAAGAAGAAAAACAAAAGAAAACGAAAGGTTACATTACCTTACAATCGTCTGACGAAGAAGAAGCCCGCATGGCAACTGGCTTTAGTCCTACGTCCGTAAAAGGACCATCGGGCGACTGGGATCTTTCAATGGTTGTGGTTCCGTTGTTACCCTATGAAACAGAAAGAATGTTAATTAGGGTAATTTTCACACATCAAGATACTAGTGAAGTTGACAGTATGCCAACAAACTCACTGGTCATTTTCAGGGAGAGGACTTTGCAGTGCTCACCATCCATACTTACTAGGCTTTATGTAGACAGTTTAAAGGTATTCTTTAATGTCCTGTATTACCTGTGTGTGTTTGTTTGCTTCCTTGCTATTTCAGTTACTGACTGTTGTACGAGATCATTTCAAGCTGTACTTCTTACCCAAATCCCTGGAGTTGACTGCAGCAGACATCATTTTTCAGGAAAAGACGGCGTGTAGCCTTAAAGAAGAAAAAACTTACCAATGACCTTGGTCATCTCATTGATTAATGCTTTATCGGAAATGAGGCAAAAGTAAATTCGTATGATTTTCAGTAAGCTACTTTGAAGAAAATGTTTGAATCTGCAAACTGTTGATCTCGTATGTCCTCCTTCAAAATGCCAATTGAGAGCTTGCGCATTAACTATGGAATCTCTTACCATGGTAAGAATTATACTAACTCTAGATTTTGAACCCTGCAAAGTGTTCATTCAGCAGCAATGCACTAATGTATTTCTAACAATGGTAAAAAAAGCATACTGTTAATGCGCAATTTCTCAAAAGTCCCACTAAATTGGGTGAACACAAGATCTTTCCCGTAAAGTGACGTTATTTGCTTGTATCTACTCACTGAAAAAAAAAAATGATCATACTGTCTTTCTCTTACCTTGTCCAGAACTACGTTGTTGCAGTAAATAACCAAAGGTCTATCCGCGACAGGCAGCTGGGGAAGTACAAGGCTGCTGTTGAATGACGGCCCGGGAACTGAAAAGAGAAGCAAAAATCACATCGGCAAGAATGTTTAGAAAAGTTCATTTCAAAGATAACGAAGTTCGCAATCACGAATAAGTCTACCGCAAGTAAGCAACGAATTTGAAATTTTTTTGGCTATTGATATAATTTTAGCGGAACACCAATATTGCTTCTAGCAGCAATGATTTCAAGCTAATAGATTATATGCATTATGTAGAAAAATGTTGACTACAGCAATCGATCATAGCTACCCGAAATAATGGATGAAAGGCATGGGAGATCTATTTTTCCAATTTTATCAAACTTGGCAGGAATGAATTTTACTAAATCTGAAAATTTAGACAAGTCAAGAGCATCAAGTCAATGAAATAAAAGTGCCAAGGTACACTATTTGTGGAAAAACCTCCATCATGCATTAAGATCATAATAATATCTTTAGCTTCTCACTATACATAATTACGCAGACGCTAGCCTGTCGCCTTTGGAAGGGGCCAGATGCCAAAGTGAGTACTTTCCTCCGCCTCCCCCCAAACCCTTTCTCAAATCTTTACATACTGAAGTGTCTTGTTATATTGCAGATTAAAGGCGTGTTCTTTCAGACGGTGACTTACCAAACACTTGCACAAGACCAGAAGAACGCTGCCCGTTGTCATGGCTACAAGCATAACTTCCGGCTTCAAGGCAAGTGACGTCATCAATCGACGTCACAAACAGTGTTGAATTGCCAACCAATCTCCTTTCCGTGCCGCTTACACGTGGTGATGTCACATTGGTGGACCCGTCTGTACCGAAGCTTGTGATTGGTTCTAAATTACCACTGACGATGCGAGATAACCCAATGGTGGTAAAGGTTCCATCGGGTACAGAACATGTGACTTTTATGTCATCTCCTTCAGTGGCCACCACATCTATAAACATAACCTCTGCAAATAAAAGGTAACCATTAAACAAGAGTGATAAAGTCATAACATTAGGCATGGCTTTTTTACACATATGTGTTCCTTAACCCGTTATCTGCTAGTGCACCCTCAGAGGGTGCATGTCGACACAGGTCTGTAAAGCATCTAAGCAACTAAACTTTACCTTTTTATTTCGTTTACACTAGTTTCTAGTAAAGTTCTAATTTTTATACAGCAAGCATTCTGGAGTTCCTTTCTTTTGTTTACCTTCCAAGCCCTTTGAAAGTCAACTGTGCAAGACAGAAATGGACAGCCATCAACCGTCCTATTCTGAGTAAGTTTACATCGACAAATCTTGATTTTTTTATCCGAATTTCTTGATATTCACATGTGTTTATCATTTTACTGTACAGAAGTGGGAACGTTTGTGGTCATATTATAAAGACCTCAAAAGACTTCATATGGATGTATTCGATGAAGAAAAACAATAATGTGGACTTATTTGAATCACATGTAAGATTCGCATGTAGGCTGTACCCGATAACTCACTCCAATCATTATTGCCAACATGTATACCAACGCAGTTTTACAGGAGCTGTTCATTAGCTTTCAGACAATAACTGTCATAGTCCAGAACCAGGAATTTATTTAACAGACGTATGGACTGAGGAAAATATGTAGATAAAATGTTCTCTCCATGCATTTTCCACACAACATCGCCATGATGAGGGTGAAACTCACTATTACGGCCGTGGTGATGACCGAACTCACCAACATGGCTCCATGATCTTAGTGGGTTCCCTAATCACCATGGTAGCCATGTTGATAAGTTTGATCATCATCGTCACGGTGGCCATGTTGGTGAGTTCTGTCATCACTATGGTGGCCATGTTGGTGAGTTCAATCATCACCATGGCCATGGTGAGGGCTGAAGTATTACAAGAGTTGTTTTAATGTGTCAGACTTTGCTTACCTGCAGCATCTCTGTCCACGCAGTTCTGGAGGGTCTGACTCCATATCAAGTCACCAGTACAAATGCTGACAGTGATAGGAGGTCCACAAGTCAGGTACTTATGTTCGTCATAAGGATGAGGGACGTTAGCACCAGATGATTGATTGTCACACACACTTTCTGTACCCACAAAGAATGAGATAGCATGAGTGTAACCAATTCACGGATCATTTTCAATTACATGAAACCGGAGGCGACACGTATGAATAGTCTATAGTTTGTGAAAACATGAAATTAAATTCAGCCTTGAGTTAGTGCAATTGCCTAAAGTTGAGAACTTGCTCATGACGATGGAATCTCTTACCCTGGGAAAGAATTACATTAATTCTGCATGTTAACTGCTACTAAAGGTGCATTCAACACCAACGCACGATTGTAATTCTTACAATGATAAGAGATCCCAACGCTAAGGCGCAAGCTCTCGAGTATTGAAAATAGTCATGATATGATTGTTGATTCCTAGTAGAAGCTTTACCATAACCTTCTGAGTCACTAGGTTCTTGACATGGCCACAACCACCGTGTTCTGTTTATCATTCCTTGCGAACTACTTTTTTTCACGTATTCGAGTTTGCAGTGTTGTTTCATAATATTTGTGTTGTTACTTCTAATAAAGTGTGCATACTTTATAAATACTGTGAAGCAGTGCTTAATTTTGTCTCAATTCTGTTATTTTATTAATGAACAAAACAACAACAACAACAACAACAACAACAACAACAACAACAACAACAACAACAGCAATAACAACAATATCAAAATAACAATAATAACATCAACAACAATAACATCAAACAACAACAAAAATAACATCAACATCAACAACAACAACAACAACAACAACAACAACAAAGTACGTCCAACCTCCATCACTTACTCGGGATCACAAGTAATGTTATCTCCTCCGAGGAGTTGAACGGCGAAGTTGTCTCGCATCTGATGAGGGTACCGTTCAAACTCAGGTCCGGTGCTGCCTCCCACTGAACGCTGTGAACTGACTTGCAGGCGTCTTCACTCAACACGGTGTCGTCCTGTGTCATACAACCAACAGGATATTATTCACCACAGTATTTATTTAAAGTCACGTCAGTTTTATTGGACACTCTGCTACTCTTTTCATAATGGGAAGCCATCAATCTGAGCAAGTTGACCAGGCGTCTAAATCATTACTTATACATTTCAAGCTTTCAAAACCCTCGGCATATTTTGGAGTTAAGATATCAGTTTCAGTTTCAGTTTTCAGTTCCAGTTTCAGTTTATTATAGGCACTAGGCCAAAAGCATTCAGTTTACATAGTACATTACACAATTATGAGACATCAGGCACGCATTTTCATTCATGTCCTCCAGCTTCTTCCTTCAGAATCCGTCACACACCCCCATTCATCTACTCTATCTCTTTCGCTCTGCTCTGCAAAACATACTTTTAACAACTTTTTACATAAACATCAATTCTCCTACCAAATGCTCTAGTGTATCAAAGCCTAAATTATTAGGGTATTTTTTTTCCACTATAATGATACAACGTGGGAGATGCCTTTGCTTACAAAGTCTGTATCTGCAATGCATTTCACTTTGACGCCACGTAGATCAGTGAAAATTGGCATATCGCTATTTTTTTTTTCTACGAGTACATGCCAATTTGTGTGGTGACGGACGAATTGTAGATTTAAAGAAGCTGGATCTATATTAAAAAAAAAACTGTTGTCGTAACAGGCAAATAAAACCTAGTGTTGTTTCAAACTTCCAGAAATGAAAGCTAGCACCACGCCAATTACTTTTAGGTGAAATTCGATGCGTTTATGAGTGGTTTGATATCAGATTCAGTGTGATTTGTCCTGGTGATTTAACAAGTGTATTTTGGGATAAATATTTCCTAAGACCAACATCCACGAATAGAAAATGGCGCTATTTAGCACACTGGTGTATACTTTTGCATGCAAAATGAACTGAATTAAAACTGGGCAATGCGTACCACATCAATGTACTAGAAGGATGTTCTATCTCGTTAAGCAATGTGACAGAAGTCTACTGTTACCTTCGAAAACTGAGTAAGGCTCTGAAATGTGCCACTGACGTCATCGTAGGCGACAAGTCTGACGTCACCAGTGTTGTCCACTGTGCCAGAACACATGATCAGCGTGGTCTGAGACTCAATTAGGTCAGAATCGACAGTCAGGACGACGTCACTGGGTGGAACTGAATGAGAAGGCAGAATTCATGTAAGTAAAAGAAATAACAAAGAAACATACCATAACTAAGCCATGTTCGTTCGGTCGCCATTGGGTGAGTGAAAGGGACGGTCCATTTATTCTTTGCGCTGTCCCTCAAAAATTCTAAGCAACGGAAGTGTGATTCTCTGTGAACGTTAAGACAACTAAGACTGCTGCGGAAGAACTAGCAAAGAATGCGCTGATTAGCGAGTGGTATTGCTTTACTTTTTTGTCTTCTCATTAACAATTTATTAGCATACACACCACCACTGATTCTTGCCACAATCTCTTTCTACACAAGGTCGTTGATAAAAAAACCTCCATTGACAAATATGGAACTAAGAAGGTGGCCTTCATTATTGCCGAGCTATTATTTCCCGGATAACTAAAAAAAAAATATTTTTTCTAGCTAACGTCTAAGCTCCCCTCACTTCCCCACACGTCTAATGTGCTGAAGCCATAAAGGTATCTCAGGCTGTTCGATGAGTGCAACGATAATGCCTGTTCAACTTTGTTTTATCGGTTATCACAGTTAGGTCTTCTTCGAGTACGAATTGCTGTCATTTTGAGTATTATATGGGCGATACAGCCGTTGTTGTGCGGAGTTCACTGTCCGAGGGAAGGCCCCTTTATACTCAAATTGACGTCAGTTTATAATCAAAATATCATCAATTCATACTCAAAATGGCGTCAATTCATACTCAAAATGACATCAAAGAAGACCTAATAAACGTAGCTTATATCTCTCTTTTGCTATCAAATATAGTAACATTCACAGTGCATAGACTCTACATAACCCATATATTTTGTACGTAGACTGGTGAATCATCCACGATAAACGTGCATTTGACCTTTGCGAGTGCTTCCAAAGGATCTTAGAGAGGCTCACAATAGAGAGAATATGTGCTTTTGATTGTATAATACCTCATTTGAATATGTTTAATCCTCGTTTATGAAACAGTTCGACATTTTTAACGAGTTTTTTTTTTTTTTAGGAAAGGTTAAGCAGGGTAAATCACTTAGTCTATATTTACTGTGAATACGTTTATCATTGATTTATCTGACATATGAGTCATTCATCCATGAAATGTGCATGACTCAAAGAGCTGTTGATGAAATCAACAATAAAAGCTTTCACAATAAAACAAGAGTGAGTCTAAGTAATTCAGTCACCACGGAAGATGAATAGATATGATCAGTAATATCTAGCACTAGGCTTGACATTACTAAATTATTATGTTCAGCATTGAACAAAAATCGTGTCATGTTTTGTTCTATATCACAACCAGAACAACGCATTAACCTGTAAACGCCGGGGCTTCCTATATATCAATATCTTTTTAAAACATACCTCTTTAGAAAGGATCTAAAGATGATGGTTGGAGTTTTGCCAAGCAAATACTGATGGTATTAATACTAATTGTGATAGAGGTAGACATGTGCATATGGCATTTCCTGGTGTCACAATCCTAATATTGGATTAGCCTGTAAAATTACTCAAAATAGTTTTTATAATGAAAATACCTTATGAGACCAAGATAATACAAACAAATCAATATTCACACTCTTAAAAACACGATGCAACAACGTAGCATTCTCCTTCATCCCCTCTCCCTCACCCTAACCCTTTACAAACATGTTCCCCTCATCTTCCACCCCTTGAAAAACTTGTCCTGAAAAGAGAACAGAAAGACAAACGTAAAACACAGTGACCCACTGATGATGTCCACGTGTCCCTGTGATAGCTTCCCGCTGTCGTGTTGACACGCATACGTCCCATTGTCCCCACAACTAGCATTCCTCAAGGTCGTCTTCAACTGGGTCAAGGTCGAGGAACCGTCCAATGAGCGCTCAGCTTGCGCGTCACGTGATGTGACCACCTGGTGTGTTCCGTCGTCTCGGAAAATGGTGAGAGTTTCTTCTTTTCCCCCGTTAAGTTTTAGCAGGGTGACCGTGGAGTAGTTACCCTCACTTAAAGAGCAAACAAGTTCAAGGTCATCGTCTTCGGTAAAGTTGATTGGGTTGAAGGTCACAACTGAAAAGAAAATAAAGAAAAGGCGAGAACAAGAAATTAAAGCATTATCCCATTGCCAACATTGTAATAGGGAAAAAAAATCTAATTCGAAATATATTGGTCGGCATTGGAGGTTGGTGATATCAGCCAGAAGGCATCTTTAAGATTCGTTAACGCCACAATTAAAAAAAAAATACTGCTTCAGTATATATGCATGGCAATCGGTGCAACCGCCCTCCCTCCCTGAAACAACATAGGCAACCATGCAACATAGCCACTACACTCCTCTCCGCATCTTCGATCAGTAGTGCTGGGATAGAGTCGAATCCAAACTCAAATCCATCGAATACTCTTACCCTAAGATCAAATCCAGTCCAGATTCGAATTCTAAGATTGGTCATGGTTCGAAACTTTCAGTATGCAGTTCACGGAAAATTTTAATGCAAAAAAAAAAAAAGATTCGATCTATAAGAAATCCCTTTGTCGTGTCAAAATTTGGGTCTCTGTTCAAATGTACAAGAGGAACCCTTGAGCTTCCTATGAGATAAAAACACATTATAGAAGACCCTATGTAATCTAGAGACTATTTTCCTATTGTCTTGTCACTCTAAGAAGTACCAGCGGAAATTCTCTCTCTCCCATGGGGACTCGAATTCGGATTTGAATCTTATAAGATTCGAGTCTGCCCAACCTTATCCATCACGCAAGTTTCTCTGTGAGGTTTCGTTATAATGGACGGGCGTGCCCAAAATTACGGCATCTGTTTCAGTGATTTCACACCAGAGATTTCATTATGTTCCGATAATTGAGGAATATTTCCTGCTCCGGCAGGCAGAATAATCCATAAGGGGTTCTGGGTTAACAGCTGATTACTCTTGCGAACTCTCTCTCGTCATGGGTCATAGCTAAATCATGTCCTAGATCTACAGAATTTTACAAATTTCATAACGTGATACGTCCTTGTATAAGTGAGGCTTTAAGTTTAGATGAACATAAGGTCACAATCCTGGACAAACTGACTATTTCAGAGATAGGCAATTTGCAACATGGGCTAATTTTGTACTTGCCACAACCCAGTGTATCCGTTAAATATCATAGACAAAGTTAAGTCACAGAGCCATTGTTAAAATAGACAGCACTAAAGTTTGGGATTGGCATTATTTGTTTTAGTTCCTTAATACAATGATGTTCCTCTTCTCTCAAAAACTTACTCAAATTAATGAGATGGATGACAATAACAATGAGTTTATTTAGCTCAGTTACTGTAGGTACAAATAAGCAAACATGAAACAGAAGAATAGATGGCGTATATATATACAAATGCGAATAATTAATCTTCCTGTCTTCATTATGGCATTGGCACACGCACGCTTTCTCTCTCTCTTTCTCTCTTTCTCTCTCTCTCTCTCTCTCTCTCTCTCTCTCTCTCTCTCTCTTCTCTCACTTCTTGGGCCTCTGAGCGTACGCCATTTTTCTTGTCCAGAAAGANCTCTCTCTCTCTCTCTCTCTCTCTCTCTCTCTCTCTCTCTCTCTCTCTCTCTCTCTCTCTCTCTCTCTTTCTCTCTCTGTCTTACTGAACTGCCTATGACTGTGATAATAAATATTAGTTTCGTAATGAATTCAGGCATCCAGTATTTTAATAGTTATGGGGATCCGAAAAGAACGAAAAAGTCGTCCTCTTCAGTAATTTTATAGATGAAATGGACTGAGTTTCCAAGATATGCGGTGTGTATGTAAACATTATATCTCTAATAATCACCCGAATAACAAGTATCCCCTATATATATTGACGGACACGACAAAATGGATGGTCCGCTGCAAGTGAGTACAACACTTCCCTTCCCAACCCCCAGAGAATATTCTGGCATACACTGAGCCCATGAATATGAAAATCAAAAGTTGTAAGCATAGGAATATCATGCAGTCAAAAATGGCCTAATTAAAAAAATAACTGAGGACCAAAAATGAAGAACATGTTATTCTCTTTGAAATTCATCAGCAAAAAAAAAATAAAAAAGGTAGTGCCAGTACTTTAACATCTATTAACTAAAAGTGAAGTAATCACTAGACTTTCAACAACGTTGCAGTTTATATATATAGGGAGCAAATGAATAAAAAAGGTGCCAGAGACTATATCTGCGACTCATGGATGATGCTTTCGCTGGCTGATAATCTAATGTTCTGGACTAAACATTCTCGCTAAAAACTAAATGCACAAGAAGCGGAACGACCATCCAAGTCACTACCCAAGAGAAAAAAAAATTGTGCTTTGCAATGCAATATCCAATGCAATAAGCCGTTAATGATGCTTCTGTTGCAAAGTACTTTTGTATGAGGACGAATGTTTTTCTTAAGTAACCTTGGCCTGTTATCTGTCTACATAAACTAGAGTTACTGTAAAAGTGCAATTTTACGTCATAATTAGATTAGCATTATCAGTCGACAATTTCGACACGATGCTGACATAATGTCGTATCTCATAATTATTTTTCTTGAATCGCATATATAGGCTGAAAATAAAAACAGGTTCCGGTATATTAAGCCATGCATTCTCACAAACGTGTCCGCACTTAATTCTTTTCTCCATTTTCTTTCTTTCCCATTTCATTTTAAGATTTTGACCACAGACAGTTTAAGTATCTTTTTTTAAACATAAAATCAGGGTTAGGCCATTTTGTTACCACAGTAAAAGCAATTCTAACAAGGAGATTAACATCTCTGATAAGTGACTTTGGATCGCTCTCTCAAGACAGAAACTGGGTTAAACTTTTTAAATGCTTCTTTTGTGAGTCATCCTTTTGTTTTATCTGTGCACGATTTCGATCTCAATTCTCTTGATTTCGTTTCGCCACAAAATTCCTTGACATCACATTAGACTGTGTTTCATAGAACGGGTAAAAAGGAGGATTCGTTTGCTTATGTGTTTGAGTGAAGGGTTTATGACACGTCATGTCAGCTTGATTAGCTTGATTTTCTGATTATAACACTAACTATTAGATAAAACTCTCATATCAGTTTTGCCCGCATATCCGCCGCTAGGCCTACTTTTTACAATTTTAAAACTGACAGGGGATTTTTTACATGCGCAACGTGCATTCATGACCTCCTGTTTTTAACGCCGTTGTGAACAGACCAAAAGTCAGTATCTCTATCCCAAAAGCCAGAGTATGGGGCTGTAGTTTGGGGGAAATGTTAAGAGAGGATAAACATCTTTATGGCTTGCCAAAGACATACATTATATTTGGAAAGGGAGGAGGGGTCGTTGGGTTTTGTGGTTGATAAGAAAACATAGTATAAAGGTAATACTGCTTATATACATCAGCTTGTTGCCTGAACTTAATAAACTTATTGTTTTTGTTATTGTCATTGCTATGCAAATACAAAAAAATTATATAATCATAATAACTAGATAACAAGTGCACGCTATGTGTCCATGCTGGGCAGAAATAATCCTCAAACTGACAATTGAACAACCTTTACACTTGATACATCTGGTTGCTCCTCAGGGACCCCCAAAAAACCAAGACAGACAAATAATCGATCATATCCTCGGTCTTCGCATAGGACCGGTTATGTTTATATATGACATGATGTAATAGTTAGGTTATTGGCTCGCTCTAAAAAGATCACCATAAGTATAGTTGTAAGGTTAGTGGCTTGAGTCGGGTCGACACAGCACGGGTCATACCAGCCCGACCAAGCATAGAGCGTCCTGGGTAGACGTCCAACCCCCTTTCCCTTTTATAGAAATAGCGTCACTTCTGGAATGGTGCATGAATTCAGCCAATGACCGGCACTGTAGCCAAGGGTATAAAAATTGCATGCTCACCCTTGTACGGAGGATTGAAGACGAGAACTAGAATTACTATAGAATGATTGCGATTATGTGACTTAATACACTTGGATTATCCTGTACAGCAATAAACGTGTGTATACCTTATTTGATGAGTGATGTCATAATTCTGTGTTGTACACCATAAACTAACAATGTAGGGGACTTGTCCCCAACGCCCCATTGAACAACACCAAAATGGAGAAACAACACAAACAAATATTAGCGAAGCTGCAGCACAAAAATAGGCGGACCTACAACATATAGTGAAGCTACAACAATATTATAGTCAGCCTGGCCAGTTATATGCGAAGACCGTTGATATATAATATAACTTACTTGCGGCAAAAGGATCCACGCAAGCCTTCTCCGTTACATTGAAAATAAAACCCTGTTTGCATAACGTTACATTTATTAGTGGGTTGGTACCACATTCGATGTACTTTGTGACGTCATAGGGATGCGCCACGATCTCTCCTGGTGTCTGACATACAGATTCTGGAAGGGAAAGAGAATGAATGAAAGTCCTCACAGATGAATTCCTTTTTTTCTTAAAGGTGTATATTTGTATATATGTGTGTGTGTGTGTGTGTGTGTGTGTGTGTGTGTGTATGTNAAAGGGAGGAGGGGTCGTTGGGTTTTGTGGTTGATAAGAAAACATAGTATAAAGGTAATACTGCTTATATACATCAGCTTGTTGCCTGAACTTAATAAACTTATTGTTTTTGTTATTGTCATTGCTATGCAAATACAAAAAAATTATATAATCATAATAACTAGATAACAAGTGCACGCTATGTGTCCATGCTGGGCAGAAATAATCCTCAAACTGACAATTGAACAACCTTTACACTTGATACATCTGGTTGCTCCTCAGGGACCCCCAAAAAACCAAGACAGACAAATAATCGATCATATCCTCGGTCTTCACATAGGACCGGTTATGTTTATATATGACACAAGAGTAACTCCCCATTTTACAACGCACTAGTGGCGAAAGAATACCAGCGCACCAAAACGCATCATAGACGAATGCATTAGACTCCGTGAAAAAGTTGGACGATTGGCGAATAGGGCGGATTGAAAAGATCTATTGGAGATTGTATTTTGTTGCTATACACATCCTTTTTTTTTAAAAAAAGGTTAAAAAAAATAAAAAGGACTGATGTGTATAGTTACCTTTTGTGTATTTTTCTACGAATTTAGGTGAAAACCGCATGTTTTTACGTTGCGTAGTTCTCAAGAAATCTGTGACACAAATTTGGCTTAAGCGTTTTATTAATATAGATATAGTCAGCTTAGCCGCTTATATTGGAAGACCGTTGGTATATAATATCACTTACTTGCGGCAAAAGGATCCACGCAGCCCTTCTCCGTTACATTGAAAATAAAACCCTGTTTGCATGACGTTACATTTATTAGTGGGTTGGTACCACATTCGATGTACTTTGTGACGTCATAGGGATGGGCCACGATCTCTCCTGGTGTCTGACATACAGATTCTGGAAGGGAAAGAGAATGAATGAAAACCCTCACAGATAAATTCCTTTTTTCTTGAAGGTGTATGTTTGTATGTGTGTGTGTGTGTGTGTGTGTGTGTGTGTGTGTGTGTGTGTGTGTGAGTGTGTGTATGTGTGTTTGTGTGTATGTATCTGTGGGTGTGTGTGTCTGTGTGTGTGTGTGTGTGTTTGTGTGTGTATGTGTGTGTGTCTGTGAGCGTGTGTGTGTGTATGTGTGTGTGTGTGTGTGTGTGTATGTGTGTGTGTGTGTGTGCGTGTGTGTGAGAGAGAGAGAGAGAGAGGGTGAGAGAGGGGGAGAAAAAGAAAAAGACAGAGAGTGTGTGTGCAGGGAAGTATGAGCGAGTGAGCAAATGATGGAAGAATGGTTTGGGTAAGTCAGCGAGTGAACTGTCTGCTAACAATATAATTGCTGTATTGCTCTTTTACATCTGGATGTTCCCTGAGCTTAAGAAACGTATTGTTATTTTTATTGTTATTGATGAAGCGTAATAATATTCTGTTGTTTGTACGGGAAGCGTTCAGTGAGCAAAGATTGACACACTATAAGAAATTATATTTAATTTTTCTCGAATATCAACACTTCACACACACTGAAACTCCTCTTGGATCGATATACTTGGCATTTGTAATCCGGCTGAACTGAGAAAGGTAGTCTGTTTAATACCTGTCACAGGGAATACAATTTTGAACTGCATAATGAGAGAAGAATATTTATGCTGGCTACAATCCAATATATCCATCAAATGTCTCAGACAAGTAAATCATATTATAGTCACTGCCACGGAAGTAAAAAGCTCCAAATCTTAAAAGCGGCATTTTTTCCTTGCCTTGTCGAATACAGTGTTGTCCCTCTCTTAGCAAACTCACTCAAATGAATTTGTCATCATTAATTCCGAAAGTTTTGCAATTCCCTGCTCGTAACGAAGAATGAGGAATACTTACTGTTCTGCATCCAATATAACAAGTGGCAATGTTCATGTGAGACCGAAGGAAGTAGTGGTGCCTTCAGCGTGTAAAGTAAAACTACTTGTACCATCAGATTATGTTTGTATTTGTGTATTAAATGTTGTTGTAAAAACGTCCAGAGCCTGCATAAGTCAGAGAGGTCTGCAGTATAAAAATACAGTTTACAATAACAGTAAGCTCCCCCTAATCGCAACTCCTCTGAGCATAGAAAAAGTTGCGATTTAAGATGGTTGCGATTATACAGTGACCTGATAAAAGCCCACCATTCTGTTATGTCAAAAACGTTGCTATTAAGCAGATGTTGCTATTATCTGATCTGCAATTACTCATAGTTGACTGGTTGATCATTACGTTCTTCAATTTCTGAAATGGGAAAGTTAGTTGATATGTGTACCTGGAATCACTAAAATCTGATAGGCCTGGGATTCTCCTTGAGGGTCGTGTGTTTCGCATCTGACGTAAGTTCCGTTTTGAGAAAATTGAAAACTGACGTTAAAGGTCCCTTCTACTGCACTGAAGCAGTCTTCTGACATCACAATTCTACTCGTGGAGTCCGCAACCGTAAAGGGCGTGAATCCTCCATCTGCAGTAGTACTCTCGGTGAGAGTGACTTCCCCTGAGCTAGGCGTCACGATGCCTTGACATTTGACCTCGATTGGTTGATTCTCAATGATGTCTTCGGGTGGCTTCAAGGTCATGGTGACATCAGGATCAACTGTAATTGTAGAGAGATGATGATGAACACACACACACACACACACACACACACACACACACACACACACACACACACACCACACACACACACACACACACACACACACACACAACATCACCGATGTAAAGGATATGTAGGGTAAAACTAGAAAAGAACAAAACGAATTTCTTCAATCTTTTTCAATGTTCCTCCCTAAACCGCTCTTTAATTGTTTATAACTTCAAAATGTTAATATGTGTTTAGTTACGAGGATTTGTAATAAATCTAACGATATTTGCAAACTTTATTGACTCAGACCTCCAAATATTACTTTTCCTGCTTTGATATTAGATAATTTTGTCCCTCACAAGCTCTCAAAAAATATACCTTCCACAGAATTTCTTTTCGATCGCACACACACACAAAAAAAAACAGAGGAGGGGGGAAAAGATGAGGGTAGATTTTCGCGATTTTGACATTTAATGGCTATGACTAAATCCATCACTCATCTATCCTCAGATTCACATTCAAGCTATTACGGATGACCTGATTTTTATCAGTTGCTGACAACTTTAATCCAGGCCTGAACTGCTATTAATGTTAAGAAATAAAAGTCATGACGCGTGTAAAGAAATACAAAAGTATTAGATTAGCTGACTTTCGCACAGCTTAACAAAATAATGCTATGTCGTGTGCATGCAAGATATGAGAGCAATGGATCTTATATCTTCAGATGAATGATTTGATTACCTAGTTGGTGGCTGCTCGCTAGGCTCTTTTTTTTTTAATGAAAAAAAAAACACCAAAATAAGTCATGATTTGTTTAGGAAGATTTTGGTTTATTCAACCTCGCACTATTTTATACACTGCTAGGACAAATTAATACTGCGACCCTTGCCAAAGACTCTGCCAATGTTTTAAAAAAAAAACAAACACCTGGTAAATTGAATGATATTGCTGGCAGTTAAGACCTAGGTTTTCTCATCATGATGAGTCTGAAAAGGAGGATGCTGGAATTGGAATGTTCTGGTGATCTTTGGTGGACTCCTGACGTCAGGCAAGACGCAGCTTCAGCGTGTGCTTTACACCACGCATTTTCACACATTTCAAACAATAACGCGTAATAAAGTTTTTTGAGCCTGATGAAATTACCGTAGTTTTTTAACTTTTAGATACATGTAGTCTTCTATCTAATGTTATATAACATAGGGGCAATGATGCAGTCAACATATTTTCACTAAAAATTTGCACTGCATTTCTGTAGATGTCATCTTCATAAATTAACACCTCGTAACATTACATAATTTTTAATAAAATTTTGCACTGCACTTCTGTAGATGTCATCTGTATAAATTAACATTTCGAAAATTTACACTGTGGTAAATTTTCAATTACATTTAATTACAGTATGAAGTAATGTAAAACTGTCGTTGGAAAACAAAATGGGTGACCAAATTTGCGGAGAGGGTGGGGGAGAGATATCAGGAGAACCGAAAAATTGTAAAAGCATTATGGAAGTACATGTACAATGTTGTGACCTACTTTCCAGCTCCAGGGAAGCCCTGCTGACCTGGTGGTCATCGTCCATGACAGAACACTGATACTTGACAGCGGCGTCCAGACAGGTTGTGTTCCTGATTGTAGTGACCAACTCTATACCTTCAGAAGTGTTGTACACAGATGTAGGAAATAACTGGAAACAGCAAATAACATGAAATTGATTTCGACATTTCTTAAATGAAAATGAAATTTTAAAAAATGGTAATACAACTTTTATTTATCCCGTAGGGAATCTGATTTATGTTATACAGCTTATTCATAATATTGTATAGAGACACAGAACAACACACATCATAATCGTAACAGTAAATATAATCCTTTAATATGAACATTTACACACTTACATTTGTAATCCTTGACGTGTACAACTAAAAATGTTCTATGTGAAGGTTTGAGAGTAGAACCAAAACTCTCACATGAGATTTCTTCTGATGTTTTTGGCATAACTGACGATACTGACTTCTAAAATTGAAAAATCATGTCGCCGAAGTATGTAGACTTTGGACTGTTAAAATTCCTGATTTCTGCAGGTTTCTACGAAGAAGGAAACACCGAATCATATCCAAGACAGCGATCTTGTATACTCTGAATTTTCTCACAAGTATACTTTTGTTCTTAGACGCTAGCCACTCATTGTCTCTTCTTTATAGATTTTCTTAGAATTTTTTTTT
>JAWQUT010000692.1:228072-247931 GCA_033807755.1 Ellobium chinense
GTATAGTATAGTATAGTATAGTATAGTATAGTATAGTATAGTAGTATAGTATAGTATAGTATAGTATAGTATAGTATAGTATAGAGTATAGTATAGTATAGTATAGTATAGTATAGTATAGTATAGTAGTATAGTATAGTATAGTATAGTATAGTATAGTATAGTATAGTAGAATACTAGATTAGTGTATACAAAATTTAAAAAAAAAAAACAAGGGGGTAACTTAACAACCTCTGCGCTTAGTCCCTGGTCCCAACCTTTCCATCCCTCATCCATAATTATTACATGTACGTATCCATTCACTAAGCTTCTGCATTCTGCCTAGTACAGTGATTTGAGCATGCTCCCTTTGTACTCGGCTCTGGATACGGCAGGGTCAAAGTACTCAAGCACCAGAGAACGACCTGGACTTCTAAGCACCATGGTCAAAATCCAGGCCAAAAGACATCGGGATCGGACTTTTTTTAACCTAATTTACTCACATACCGACTTTGTATGCTTTTAAGCAAGGAAAAGAATAGGGATGGTCCACATTTTAAGGATCGAGTTGCATTAGATAGAATACGCCAACTACTACGCCAGAATTGGCGTAGGGTGAAAAGGCAAATATTATATTTATGATGCGACGTATATTTCATCTGACTTCTCCCCTCCCCCCAAAAAAAACTTTCTCCACACACAAGCATGAAATCCTGTGCGATTTCAAGGCATTTAAATTTAATGTCGGTCAAGGAAATCACAGCTCTTTCATGGGACCGCACAGGAAGATTGTGTAACAATAACCTTATATCTGAAACCACACGATGAAAGTGTTGACATGCAGTCCTGATTCAGAGGATCTAAAGGAATATTTGTTGCGGACAGTATTTCCCAATGACCTCAGCGAAACACAAATTTCTGTGTACACAGCATATAATTTGTCCACAATTGTTCCGGACCTATGGTCATCTCGGAACGTTTCAGTGGTTCGAGAAAAACATTTTATGAAATGGTTCAAAGAGGTTTTTATAATTTGGTTCTTGCAACCTTCATGACCCCATGGAGTTCCACTATAAGTGGAGTCAGGAAAATGAAAAACAAATGAAATAACGACTTTTACTTATCCCCTAGGGAAATTGATTTACAATCTCGTGAAATGCTATACATCTCATTCATAACATAAACACACGGGACAATACAAACCTTACACGTAAATAAATAATATAACAAATGAAATAAATAACAAAGTTATTGCTGGTCGCCAGCTATGCAGCGCCCTGGTCTCTCCTGCTGTTAAGTGAGTTACTCATTTACACATGAATCGTGTAGAAGTGAAGTGCAGTATCTTTCCTAAGGACGCTACAATGTAAAACAAGCAAAAGCCTGCACCTACTTCTCTTTGATCTCCTGCCATTTCTTGAATCTCATAAAATCTTCTTGGACATTCTGGTTGTCCTCGTGAAACTTAACGAACTTGACGAAGTGAGCGAACATTTCGTGGACTTGCTCTTGTTTTTCCATCATGGCCTTCTGTTCTTTCATCTCCTGGTAAGCCTGTGATGGAGAAATAAGATTCAAGATTCAATGTCCTTATTAGGCTCTGGGCCAGTAACACAACTTTAATACATAATCTATATCAAATCAAAGAAAGTGAAGACGAAGGCAAGGAAGTGAGAAATGGTGAGTAAGAAAGAAAGAAAGAAAGAAAGAAAGAAAGAAAGAAAGAAAGAAAGAAAGAAAGAAATATATGAGCAAGAATTGATGGTTAATACATGCATCAATCACTTTCCTTTCTCGCCACTTTCTCATAGTCTCTCATGCAAGTCACTGTGTCTTCCGTGCGTCATCATTGACGATTGTTCTCACATATAATCCCCGCTGCTACTTTCTTCCACATTAACGTGCTCCTATAATATTTACAGACACGGATATATAAGTCTTCTTATACCCACACTCCATCCATCCATCCATCTATCCATAGATCCATTCATCCAGCCATCCAGCCATCCATCCATCCATCCATCCATCCATCCATCCATCCACCTATCCATCCATCCATCCATCCAAAGTAACGTCTTACACAGCGTGACCAATTTTTCTTGCAACTTGAGGAACAACGTAACCGAATCGGTACACTGTTGGACTCATGATCAAAACTGTCATTTGTTCAGTTCCCTAGCTTTCATGTTATAGTCTATATGTCTTGACAGAGCACTTCACACTTCATTTCTTTTCTTCAGTCTACTCGTCCGTTATAATGATTACCTGTTTAAGGGCAGTGAAAAATAGTGTACGAATGCTTGTGGTAATCTCTGTTAAATGGCAGTGAGTTGAGAAAGTTATTAAGGAACCTAGCTGTTGGGGATAATAAAGCTGTTAAGTCCCTTCAGCATGCATCGCTTGGATACGAGACTCCTAAATACCATTAATAATATTATTATTATTATGTGAGATTGTCGTGTGGAAATAATTATTTAGATGTATAGAACTGTATAAAATATTAAAGTGTGTGAACAACTAGAGCGTTTTGGGGTGGTGCTTCCTAAAATGCATATATCAATTCAGTGTATTTGAAAGTGTTGTTTCACAAGAAAGAAAGATTTCTTTAATTCACGCAATGACAACATAATCTCACCTTCATGGCAAAGAACACAAATTTCGTATGAGCCTCTTCTTTATCTCTCTGTTGCTCCATCTTCTGCCAGAACTGATCCATGCTGTGGGAAGTCAGGTGTTTGTGGAGGAACATCATAAAGCTAAAGATGGGATGCTTGTCCTTCCATTCATCATCATCATCATCATCATCATCATCATCATCATCTTTGTTGTTGTCGTGATCTTTCTTCTGAGAACACTTGTTACAGTCCCAGTTTGGGAAGCTCTCGTCTTCTTCCTTGCTCTTCTGCTGTTTCTTCTCGGCGATCATCTTGATGAACTTCTGCAGCTTCAAGAAGAGCTCGAAGTGCATTCCGTTCCTCTCATGTTTGTCGCCGCCCTCTTTTTTGCATTTTGAGGAAAAAAGAGGAGGAGGAGGAGGAAAATTAAAGTAGGAACATTATTAAAACGAAAAAAAAAAGGCCTGTTATAATCATGTTTCTAACAATTCACAAACAATGTACTTATAACGAGACTTGATCTGTGTGAAGACCATCAAACATATGCCATATCGAAACTTTGAATGTCATGAACGGCACTGAAACATCTGAGAGCTTGGGCATTAACAATGGGATCTCTTACCATCGTAAGAATTACATTAATTCTGCATGTTAAAAACTGCAACGGGTGCATTTAGCACCGATGCACAAATATAATTCTTGATATGGTAAGAGATTTCATTGTTGATGCACGATCTCTCAATTATCGAAACAAAAACTGTAAGAAGAATTTAAACTTATAAACGCCGGCAGCAAACCTGGTAAGAACAATCTACAGCAAAAGGTGGACGGATCTATCTTCGGAATCAAACACATGGACCACTATTCTACCCAAAAACACCTACCCATCATGAAGTGATGCCCCAGCTCGCTGGATCGATGTTCATCCATAAAGCTATCGTCGTCATCATGTCCACATTCGCCGCCAAGAACACATTGTTTGAAGGCGTAAAATTTCATTTTTAGCTTTATCTGTGATAGAGACATCAGTTAATGGTATTGGCACACTCCTAATGTTAAGTACTTGCTACAACTAAAGCCTATGTGTAATAATATCATGGCATAGAGATAGTCCTATATCCTATAACCTAGTATAGACATATTAGATTTTGTAGCTATTCCTAAACCACTTCCTCCTCTTCCTCTCAAGCTATGTCCAGGTGTAGCCAAGCATCTAAATCTCAGCAGCAGATTTCTTGTAGCTAAACTCTTTTGCTCTCGAAATTCTACTCACAAATACTGGGACATAGGCGAATTTAGTTAAAAACGCATTTCAAAAACAGATATAGGTTTGCTTACTCTAGAAGCAACATATCATACAGCCATATTTGTCATCGTTCTGATATGGCATGAGACTCCCCTCCCCCTTTACGCCCCTTTCTTTACTTGTGAAATGGAAACTTTACGGTTTCAGAGTTAATGGTGATCGTTTGACCTTCAGATTTCATGAACTGTTTAGTAAGGCTTATGGGCATGCTCGTTCTCGTTACTTTTTCGCAACGTAAAGGTTGGGGAGTTGTGTATACCACTGTGGTAATTATAGCCCTTGTCATCCATCTACTTACATCGACAAACCCTGAAAATTTATCGAAAAGTTCCTTTTGAGCCTTTGCTTTCTCCGCGAACTCACAAAGTTCCGAAAAAAGAGCAAACTGTCTCTTCGCTTTCTCCTGTGGAGAGGAAAAGAGGAGATGGATGGATGGATGGATGGATGGATGGATATACGGCGGCCAACATTTCCTCTGAAAGTCCGTCGCCCAAGAATGGTTGCGTCGTCTTCTTTAGTATTCTTGTCGGTTAAATTACAAAGCATCTCAAGACGTAAAAAATACTGGACACTGTCGAGCAGATTTTTTCCATTGTTTCCTTGGTAGCCACATGTCAAGAAAATCACGTTTTTGCATGGCATAGCCAAGTTTAAGATCTCCATGGAAGAATGTCATTATATAATTCCACACTAATCAGAGGAAATTCAGATTTTTCTTTAGTCATGCGAAAGAGTCATAGAAACTTAATGTGCATTAAGTGTAAATGTTATAGTCCGAATATCTTTTAAACGGATGGACCTACGCGGTTGGCTCTAACCTCAGCTGATCTACGCTATATTTTTCAAACCACATTCCTTATAAAATAAAGGTTCCTGGTTTTGTTTTTTCTAGGGGGTGGGGCGGGGGGCTTCAAAAGAGTCTATAAAAATCGAAAATAGAAAATATAACCATATTTTGAAGTGTTTTACAAGATAAGAAGCTTACCCCAAGGAAATGGGTCCAATAACTTACCTCCCCTTTTTGTCTCCTTGAGTTTTCAATCTCCTGCTGAGCCAGATAATGAGCCTTAAATTTCAAGAACAGCATGAACAACTTTTTGGCCTTCTCTTCCTTGTGGTCCACATCGTACTCGTTATGAACGCCCTCCTCGTCACACAGCTCCTCCCACTCGTCCTTCTGGCCTCCAAAGAAAAGTTGCTTGAAAGTCTCTTCCTCAGAGCTGGCGTCCTGCTTCTTTGACCAGACAGTCTGAGATAGGGATGAGAACATACTTCAATGAGGTTTGGCTCATTCCACGGGGTGGGTGGATGGGTCGGGAGGATGGAAAGGGGGGGATTGGAGGAAAAAGGAGTTGGTTTTCCAGGCAGTTAGTTACTCAAGCAATCAGGTTTTCCAGATTTATGTTGGTTTTCACGGCAGTTAGTTACTCAAGCAATCAGGTTTTCCAGATTTATGTTGGTTTTCCAGGCAGTTAGTTTTCCAGATTTATGTTGGTTTTCCAGGCAGTTAGTTACTCAAACAATCAGGTTTTCCAGATTTATGTTGGTTTTCCAGGCAGTTAGTTGCTCAAGCAATCAGGTTTTCCAGATTTATGTTGGTTTTCCAAGCAGTTAGTTACTCAAGCAATCAGGTTTTCCAGATTTATGTTAGACATGTGATCCTGGTGATTGTGTTGTTTACACACAAATAAATAGAGACATAATAATATGATGACAAGCTGACCGACACTCGTCGGACTAATTTTGCGTCTCTGATGAACGATCGGGCAAGTTCTAAAAACACACTGCCTTGCGTTGACAATAAAATAGAAAGATCGAGCTTAACAAAGCGATTTGGATTTTGCCAATTTATCATTTTCATAAGCTTTACAAAACTGTTCTCTTTCTTTAGTCATACAACTCTATTCCAATCAAGGTTGTTCTGAAAATATTGACAAATAATGTTTATCTTCTTTACTGGCATTGTGGCATCTAAGGCACATCTCTAATTATGTTTTTACTTTTTTTCAGTGAAAGTGAAAGTTTTAAAGTGAAAGTTCATACATTTCTGTAATACAAGGCATTAATATTAAAGGACATTTGTGCGTGTATGTTTATTCGAGACTAGTACTGGGTGGGTTTGCTGTGTCATTTAGTCCCCGAAGAAGGGCAGCAGAAGGTTGAAAAATTAGAAAATAAAGATCTAAAACGTATTTGTTATTTTTTTCTTTATGGAAGTAAGAAATTTATATACATAAAAATTTTGAGACATTCATCATTTATTCTAATCAATTTAGATAGGAAACTCACCTTTACAAACATTTTGAACATCGAAATAAAAGATTCGGAATCTTCCTCTTCCTGGCTCTTCAAAGATTTGATGATGCTCACGAACAGCTGGAATTTTTGCTGCTTGTTGTAGTCATCGTCCATGTCGTCTTTATGACCACTGGCATGCTCGTCCTGCATCCACTGGAGAAAGTCGCCGCCTTTGTCCTGGACCTGTAATGACAGGTATGAAAGAACAAATAGAGGTAAGACAAGTTAACCAAAAACAAAAAAAGTTTGTGGTTTTTTTTTTAGTTTTTTTTTTTGTTGTTAAGATAACCGTATGGAAGTTTCACTTGGTATAAATGAAAGCAGAAACCCTGAAATTTTCATTAAAGTACATTCAGTTCGGATAGCATGGTATGCAACCAGCTTTAATACGTAGGTTCCCTAAAACCATTTCAGACTATTATGCGCTTTGATTTTATGGCTGGAGAAGTATTGTAACCCTCATGAATTAGTTCTAACGGTCTACATTGTTTGATAAGTATTTCCAAAGCATGCCAGTTCATTTATTTCAAAATATCCTGGATTTTAAAGTTGAGGCAAGAAGGAATGGTTAAGATCTTACACTCTGGTTGAGCCAACATGCTGGTTTAGGAAGGAAACTTCGAAGGATAAGACATTTTCCAGAAAAGAGTTTAACTTAGTTGTTAAAAAAAAACAAAAAACAGTAGCCTATGTTAAGCCTATAAAAATAATATTGATTTATAGCTTTCATGGAATGATATAAAGAAAACGCCCTCTCCTCTTTGTCTCCTTTCAAACATGCACAATAACAGCACTATTTAATTGCTCAAACGACTTCCACCTCAGCTGAAATCAACACACAACATATGTTTCCACAAACGATTGGGTTTGATAATAGAATTTAAAACAAATAGTTTATGTTGATTTGGTAAGTGAGTTTCGTTTGTTCCAGAGTCTTCTCAGATTTCCGTAAACCAAATCCCATGCAGCCCGTAATCGTCTCTTATCGTATAGAGCAGTATGTGCGCTCATTAGATACTATTTCTAATTCTGGTCATTAATTTCATAACTTTGTAGTTCTGCTTATGACTGCATTACAGCTTTGAAATCAAACATGAGTATGTTCTATATCATGCAGTTAACTGTTGTAAAGTTTCAGGTTTGTCTACTTCTGATTTGCAAAATAATTGAGGGTTCGGGTTTCCCTGTAAGATAATGAGGTAAGTATACGACAAGGAACGAAGAGATCAGCTGTTGTGGAAGTTGGGACTAAGAGTTTGTGAGTATTATTTTGTTTTGTGTGACGGTTTACTAGGTTTTACAAACACCTGTGTCGGTATGTATAATCCATACGTTAGTTAACGTATTGCGTTAACCACAGTGAACACTACTAATGTTTTGGGAGTTTCCTTTGGTTACTGCAGTGCGTTAACTAACGTAAGGATTATGCATACAGCCACTGAATCGGGCATAAAGATAATGACATACATAAACATTTTATAACATAAAAATATTTTTTTTTAAAAATACTCATTTTCCGTCAGCGAATTCGCAGTTGTATTTTTTTTATATTTAGAATTAATAGCAAAATAATACATAAAAAGGACCCCATGATTTGAAAAATGAAGTGTAGATACAAAGTTATAGCACCGGCGCTGAACTACGCTATTTTCTAACCATCATATTTGTAGAATAAGATGCCTGACACCTCAGGTCACCATGGATGATTACTGTACTCACCTTTGGCTCAAACATATCCCATTCGTCAGCGTCTGGTTTGGACCAGGGGAAGCCACTCACAACAGCAAGGGCGACAACCACGGACGCTAGGATCAGGAGGCTTCTGGACATCATCTAGTCGTAAAAAACAACAACACAGACCGCATGCATTATTCGAATTATGCGACGGTGGTTACCCCTACCCCCCACCCCCCNNAACTTGATTTGAAGATTTAAATCTACTGATTAATTAGATCACATAAAGGTAATTTTCATTTGTTTGGGTAGGTCATCAGCAAAGGATGTGATTTCCCGCTAACTAAAATCTGGAACTGATGGTCATGAACCGGTGGTAGTTAGCGAGCCACAGGCTTGATTTCCAATTAATTATAATCTGGATCTAATTGTTGTTGTCAAACAGTGCTGACCAGTCGAATCTTAATTAAAAACACTAGTGGAACCAACCTAGATTTCAGTGATAATTTGAGTCGATCACGTCTCTTCTGTTCCTTTGCAAACTCACAAATAAGTTAGAGTGCGCAGCAAACAGAGAAAAAAAGCACATACTAGTGGCATCAAATTCCGTGTCAGATTCACGATGCTTATAGGTAGGAAAGAAACTGATTGATAATACATTTATAAATTTTGGTAAGGGGTATATTATTAATCTGGTTGCAGATGCCAGTGACGATTTAAAAAATCAGATCAACAATGGACAAGAAAGATGATACAAAGCTAGCTTCTTTCTTCCAAGTATATACAAGCAATTAGACTTGTGATTCTTAGTGAGATCAGTAGCATAACAGTCAAATATTTTGATATAAAGTTTATTCGGCTTGGACCTTTCTTCGGAATTTTGCGCCTCTTGATATGAATATGTGTAAAGCAAGTTTTACTGTGTGTTGATTTAGTTGTGGACCACTTAAAGAAAGTTACATCCTAAACAACAAATTTAACAAGATTAACAAGTTTATTACGAATAAGCCCATCATTGTTACATTCATGTGCATTCACAACGTTATCGTAAATTTAATATTTAACAATAACATAACTTAATTTGAAAATCAAATGAAACAGCAACCGCGTTCCTCATTGAACCACAAGAAGCCTAATCATTTTTAAATTGTAACTGGACTAGTCATTATACACCTGTAGCAGTCATGCAGATTTCACGTTTAGTTTTATTTTCCTACTTAAGTGTTAAATTTAAATCATACTATATTAGTATTAAACATGTATAATTAACAGAATTAAAAGAATTACATAATCCTTAAAAACAAACTTTTGTTGACTGAAAATATGCGTTTATTTGATTGCTTAGTTCGAAAACACGGTGAAGTGATTATAATATTCTCGCATGTCGAAGAGAATTTGAGGTCGCGAAAAGATAACAATAACAATTATAGAAGAGTGGGCTACTGTCAGATTATTGATTGTTTACAAACTTATACCGTATTTTGAAATTCAGATGCAAAGATCCATTAATCTGTATATAGAGTGAATGATATGAAATTTAGTCCAGACCAACATCCACCAAATAGTGCTGTATCAGTGTAAAGCATAATTAACATCTTTCTTCTCATTAATTGTTCATATCAGTTGAGCTAGCTGTAAACGAGTGGCTAAAGTTTATGGTGTGAGCAGATAATAGGAAGGAAGAGGATAATATATCAAGTGTCGCGCAGCTCCGTCATTTTAGATCTGGACTTAGCTTTAGACTTATAAGTAAGACAAGACCTATGGCGGAACAGAATCAGATTAGCTTTCACTTCTTACCTTGGCGACTTAAGAGAGATGAGGCTAACTCTGGGCTGTCACATCCTTTATATGCCCTCGGCATCGAGTAACGGCATTGTGTCTACATCATGTCAGTGCAGGAGCATCAAGGGAAGGGCAATGCCATCTGACCCCATTCCTGTGTCCTCCTTTTTCACTTTCTTTTGAGACAGGGGCGTAAAACTGGAGATACGGCGTGATCCTTCCACTCCCATCCTCCTCTTCAACTTTTTGAACGGAAAATAGCATCTACAGCAATCAGTGCCGTTTCCTCTCACCTTTCAAATAATGGTTTTCCCCGATCTAGTTTTATTGTTCTGGAACTTCTGTGAAAGCCGTTTCATTACTTCGCTTAAGTCAGAGTTTTCCTCCAACTCCACAATCCCTCTATGGCCACTCATTTCCTGAATCAGACCTCCGCCTATGCTTTCAGACATTGCGCCCTGTGTCATCCCAAGCCCGATTTTCACTGGCAAACACTACTATTCCAAATACTTGGGTGCTTTAAGAAGATTTCAATATTGTCAAACTTGATGTGATTTTAACGTGAATTGTCATGTTGAGTGGGAGAGGTAAGATACCTTGAAGATTTGAAAAATGTCAACTTTACCTAACGTAGGTAATCCTTATCTCATTCTGTGAAGAGTGCGTGAGTTTGGGGTCAAAAAGGTTAAGGTTCATTGGTAAGAAATATGTACGGTGGAAAAAGATGCAGTACCGGGCTGGATGAGTTCGACATCAATATATAGAATATTTTTGTTGTTGTTGTTCTTGTGGTTCTTGTGGTTGTTGTTGTTGTTGTTGTTGTTGTTGTTGTTGTTATTGTTGTTGTTGTTGTTGTTGTTGTTGTTGTTGTTGTTGTTGTTGTTGTTGTTGTTGTTGTTGTTGATGCTGTTGTTGTTTTGGAAAATAAAGAGTGGCTTGTGGAACAGCGAATAGTTACTAAGTTGGACTTCAAAAGGTCGTGCGTTCGATTCCGAACACGACCAGTTTGCAAGTGCCTTGGAAAAACATTTCATTCACATTTTCTTCAATCTTCTGTAAAACGGGTACTTGGCTACAGGCAATGGAAGATATGGTCAGAATGCTAGTGATCAGTGCAAGTAAATGGCAGTGCCATTGTATGCCCCCAAGGAGTTGAGAAAATCCCAGAAGAGAAGTGAAGTGTAAACTGTGTGGTTATTGTTAGGTACCTACTGTGTGAACAGGCATAAGATCTTAGGTAGTTTCATCAGCTGCAAAAGTTCTCATAATTTAGTTGGTGTTGGCGTAAGTTCCTATGTGTCAAATTTGGAGGATGAGCTAAATGGTGCTGTCTTGGAGGTAGGCTCTATGATACTTCTTAGCACATAAATTTACTTCTATTTCTTAATTCAAATCCAATTTTTGTATGACTTAAATGGTCATCTGGATCAATTGGCAGTGAAAATAGTCAACGAAAATTACGATTGAGACGACAGCAGTAAAAAGTTATTAAGATTTTATGGATTAGTCATTTACGTGGATGGCCATCAACCCGTTCTAGGCATGTAGCATTATCAGGAGGAACGCGGAACTAAGCCCCACTCCTCTCCCCCAAAAGTCACCCAAACAACGCATAAAAATCTGTACCCCCCAAACGTCGTTCTCCCAAAGTGAGCTCCTGCATTTTCCTTGGTTGCACTGTGACTTAAGGAGTACCACATTAAATTACACCTCTTCACTCACACCCAACCCCAGACCTCCCTCAATCTCCCCCCTCACCCCCCTCCCATAAAAAAAGAAGTTCGGGCCGCAAATGGACCGCGTGCCACTAGGTCAAACAATTATCCGTATAGACATCTTGAGAGTGTGAAAATTGGACATTTGCATACAAGCATATATATTGATCATTATCAAAGATGGGGAAATATCGACTGGGTGTGGCTCATCGTGTCAGAAACTAAGTAAATTAAGTAAGCTTGAAAGTTTCATCTTTACGCCAGATCTACCGGATTGCACGCAGCGTCTTAACTTAAGACGCTATGCAAATTTAAAAGCAAGAATTCCTTAACGGTATTCCTCAAGGTTCTCCATCAGTACTTTGACTATTTACCAAGTCGCGGATGACAAAACGGCAGGCGGATGTAAGCGGGTAACGGTCTATTCTACTGAAGATGTTAAGTACATTACTTCTACCTATACAGCGTCGTATCCGAGGGCTGTTCAGTGGCGATGTGAGGGTGCACTTGATGGGATGCAGTAATTCTTGAGGGGTACTCATGCAATTTTGATGTATAATATATATATAGTTGGCGTGGATGTATAATATCATACTATTATATTATTGGTGCCATTGTGTTCAGAATTTACCTGCAGTTCAAAGGACTGTGAAAATCCAGGTAGGGTCTAAAGAAGAGAATTAAAAACACACACAAAAAAAGTCTTGAACATTGAGGTACATAGGATTAAGTATTTTCTTCGCAACAAAACTATTTTAAGAGATTTCATTTCTTCCACGCCCTACTCTGTGAAATACGATGTTATAAGGTTGCAGGAGTCTAATTGGTCAAAAAATTAAAATTGGACTATCAGAGAGAATAGTAGTAGACGATAAAATTTGTCCTTTGGACAGACTGTGTAGAAATAATCGTATAACTTGAAACCACACAGCAGAACTTGTGAAATTCAGTCTTGAATTTTTAAACAATAATTGTTGCAGGCAGCGTTTCCCAATGGCTTCAGCGGATTTAATTTGTGCTTGTCTGTAATCTGCAAAATGAGGCCAGATGTTTAAACCCTTTTCATCTAAATTGAATTGTGAAAAATCTGAATGAAGGACACTCATTGTGAACAGTATATAATTTAAGCTCAGTACTGGCACCAGACCTGCGGACTAGCCTTGACCATCTCGGAATGTTCTTGTGTTTCGAGGAGAAAATTGTATCAATATTAATGGCTCAAAGAAGTTTTTACAATTTGGCTCCTGCAACCTTATACGCCACGGCAGACGATATCAGTTCTGAGATATGGATCTTGTGTTAGGCGCTCGGGAACTGATTATATGGAGAGGGCGAAATCCCCATGTCTCTTTGTTACCTTCGCCTCTGTACCTATATAAATTGAGAGTATGTGAATCCAAGACTTAACGGTTTAGTCAGATGCATTAAACCATTTTGTCAATGTTGGCAGTGCCCGAGGGTTGCTAAGGTATAATCGGTGACGAGATAGATGCGCTTTAGCTTCTATCATAACTCCGCGAAGGCCTTTGATGTCAGCGCGAAGCTGATTTTTCCAGGGCTTAGCGACAGTATGCGAGTTTAATCTAAGCATCCCGCAAAAAAATGCTTTAAAGTGCACGATCTTTTAACCCACGATGAACTTCTCTTAATCACACGTTTCACAAGATCGCAATGTCGTTAAGTAAGCAGTAAATTTCAAAACTAGTTGAAGACAGTCAGCGCGGTTTCAGCCTTATCTTTCGCTTATTTGCATCAATGTCTCTGAACTCCTGGAATTGCTTTTATACAGACATATTAAATTTGCCATGCATTTTTCTTTGATCGAATACAAGGTTTTCGTTTTCAGGTGTATGGCAACATTCGTATTAAATCTTTCGGTTCGGTCTCAAAGTACAGTCACAATTATAAAAAAGTTATAAAGTCTCAAGAGGAACGAAGTGTCACTTTAAGGCTTAACGGAAACTCTACCAGAATGATGTGCGATTTAAGCTGTAATGAAGATATTTGCAGAGGATGTTATTACGTCGATAAAGGGGGATTGGGAGGGTGGGAAAGGGGATGGCAAGGGTGGAAAATAGGCCGGAGATGGAAACATTCATTAACAAATGCAAGGCAAACAAACATATATAATAGTGCAGAAACGCACCTGAACACTTAGGACTAATTAGATATCGGCACTCCATCTTATTGATTCACCAGTGCTTATATCCTCCAAACGCCTACGACGTGTAGACATTTGAAGATTTCAAAGCTTTGATTAAAAAAAAAATCTCCCAAAAGCGTCCTTTTAACTAAACACTTATGTTCAATAGTTTGACGACAGGTTATCTTCAATCTTACGGCACTGTTTCGAAACATAATCCATGCATGTGACTACAGTAAACAATTGCAAATTCCCCTGCCTGAAATTTAATCTGCGTCTTATGAGCAGGTTTCAGTGCACGCGACTTATAGGTATGAAGATGCCAACGTTTTTATAACTACTGGCTATATACGTTTTTACACCACTCATTAGCTTTTGAGAACTTAGGCAGTGAAGCGCAGGCTAACTGATATTTTGGGTATGAAGATGCTAATAGCACCTGGCATAAAAATATGCAATTTTAAACATTCCTTATAAAATCAGAAAACTGGCCATGGGAAGGGGGGAAGGGGTTGGATTTTAATTTCAAAAGCTTAGATAGATGCAAATACATGTGTAGACTCAGAATAAATGAGGTTTAGTCACTAAAGTATAAAATTTGTGGTTGTTGCTAGGTGGGTAAGGTTACTCTGTTTATTGAGTGAAAAGGCCTGAAATATTAGATTGTCTGCTTCACTGCCTAAGTTCTCAAAAGCTAACTGGTTCAGGGGCATTTTTCTTTGTGTCAAAATTTGGAGGAAGAACCAAACAATATGTTTGGAAAATATTTTGACACGGCACCCCGGGATAAGTTAATAAGAGGTGTAAAACCCATTATAGCAAACAATAGAAAAAAAACATTGACATTGTCATACCTTTAGGCCTTTTCACTCAGTAAACAGGGTAACCTTACCCACCTAGCAACAACCACCCATTATTGTTATACTTGAGTGGCTAAACCTCACCTATTCTGAGTCTACAAATGTACTTGCACCTATCCAAGCCTCTGAAATTTAAATCCAACCTCTTTCCCCTCTCCCCGTGGCCAGTTTTCTGATTTTATAGGGACTCTTTAAAATTACATATAGTTTTATATGCCAGGTGCTATTGTCATCTTTATACCTATAGGGTTTGCTTGCACGATTGCTTCAAGATATCTTAAATCTTTTTAGTAAGTTGCTATGAAACTGTCCAGGGCTATCAGCTGGTGTGTTTCCCTGATTTTGTAATATAATGAACGGCATTGATGCAGAAATACAGACGGTGCATAGTTTATATGGAATGACCGCTTAGATTGTTGAAGGGGCATAATTTTATATGGATGACCGCTTAGAATGTTGTGCGGATTTTTGGGGTTTTTCTAGATTTCAAAAAAAAACAACTTAAAAAAAACCCTAACATCGACGACATGAATTATTCTAATTATATAACTTTCTCCCTGGTAAAAATGTTTTGCTTGGTTAGACTACAAATTATTAGGACAGTATTTTGTATCATATCTTGAAAAGATTATGTGTTACTGCCTACGCCAGCATAGCTCTCAGTTCTGTAAAAAATGTTTTTTTCCGGCGAAAAATTGTGACTCTCATCATGAAATTTGCCTAAGTGAAAAAAAAAAATTAAAAGCTTGGAAATATGAAAAACAATGCATTTTAACGTTTTGTTGAAAATTGCCTTCTATTACATAAATGAAATATACACTTGGCACTTATCCTCAGAAAAGCTGTACGTTTTGGCGGTTAACATATATAGTATTACTTAAAATAGCACAGGCCTGCAGCACACAAACATACATACACTTCCACATCAGACATACATGTATCAAACTCACTCACAAATTACATACTCGTATTTCCATTAATATAATACAAGCGTACATATGCTCATGAGCGCGTACGCACACAGTCACACACACACACACACACACACACACACACACACACACACACACACACACAGTCACAGACCTTCTCAGATTTCCCGTTAGACTTGAGGCCACAGCATCCTTGCTTAAGACGTTCTCCCACACACCTTCTCCCCCTCCCACTCCCATCTCTCGCCCCACTGACCGTGATGAAAATGGCTGATACTTTCTCAAAACCTGAGTCATTCTTCTTCACAACTTGCTGACAAAGCTGGTTGTCCTTTAAGTGGCTTATAATGATTAATCATGCACCTGTCCCAGTAAGACATACCATGTTTAACAGAACTTCGCAGTTTATTTTTAACTCTTGGGCATCATCACCATCACAATTTGTTAAGCAAATATTTGGTCATATTACATAGGCAGGTTTTTTTTTTGTTCCAAAAACCCATGCATCTGCTATAAGCGGCTATTTAAATAATGATGACTTAAGCTGAAATTTACCACCAAAAAAAAAGAAGTTGCACCAGACCGCGTATAATTGGTGTCATCATCCTGAAATGTGTAACACGTCGTCTCACTTCTTGTTCTCTACGACCCGGTTGAGTAGGCGAAAGTGGGCCAATGATAAACTTAGCAGATCCACACAAGATGGCTGACGAGTCGACGGCAAGTTTCACAAAGTATAGGTCGTGCTCGAAGTGGGTCAGGTGCAAAGGGCAGAAAATGTATGAACATAGGAGCTAGAAATGTTGCAGCTCCAGAGATACAGTCGGAAGAAGTTCCGTGAAATTTGAGATTAACAGAGTTAAGAAAAAGTAAAATGAGATGAAAGAGTGAGGGAAGGGAAAGACAGGCCGGAAGTATAATACTGGATATGAGTGACAAGATGGAAATGTCGGTGGTGGTTAACTAGTAGACCAAACAGATATTCTGATGGGCGCTATTCAGTTGTTCATTTTGGCTAGTTCAAGGCATTCTTACCAACCTGTACCAGCATGCTGGCTACTTCAGATCCTGTGATCATATCACATTTTGTCACAATTTTGTGATGACGTCGTTAAGAATCTACATTTCTAATGGAATAGAATTTGGGTGAAATCACGATCTATAGCAAGACAGGACACATTCTATCATATGGACAAATTTATGCAGAACGGATTTTTTTTTATTTATGAACATGGCTACACCTTATTGGACATTTCCCCTGAACTTGCAAACTCAATTTGAAATTTGGGATATTCACATCGGTGTTGGCATGGTGACTGCCTGTTGGAATCACTTTTCACTTCGATGCATCGGTTCATAGCTCTGGAACGGAACGAAAGACGTAAATTTTGAACAGCATATTTACGCTTATTTCGTAATTGACCATAGAGTAAATTATCAATGGGCTCAGAGAGGCAAATGGAAGACGGTTTGCTGCAGTCTTGAGTGCTTCTAAAAATATATATGCTTTTGAAATCGGTGTGAGGTTGGCAGTGAAATTTTATCAGGAGAACGAATTCATCAAAGGCCTGCAGTGATAAAATGGCTGTCTGTGAATTTGTTCAAAATCACTCTGGTATAATACATCGCCATACGAGAGAAGAACACGTTATTCCAAAACGTATGTTAAGAGGTCAATATTTTCTCCTAAATTATGATCGATATCATAGACATTTTTTCCATTTACCTTGTCATAAAGCGTCCTCAGTATATGTTTTGTGAAAATAGTGCCGAAGTAAATACTCAGATTAAGCTGGAGCAAATAAGATTTGACAACTTTGTACAACCTTTAAAATAATGTAAATTTAGTGTTTAGAGAACTTGGATATGGGAGCGTTCAGAACTTGTTGGAGTAATTACGATATGGATGACAGTACAAATTTATATCTGAGGACATATGTAAATCTTCCGAAGTTTTGCTTTTAACTCGTAATGCCAAGAGCCTTTTTAGAAAAATACTCCATTCCATCTCATTTACGCGGCAAAATTTTATTCCTTGCGTGCCAAAAGGTCAGCCTTTCTATTTGCCGCGTTAGTCCCGGGCTTAATGAGATAGCTCCGTGTGAATGGAGATTAAATAGTCATGAAGTGAAAGCTGGCAAATACGAGCGCCCTTCACTTCGGAGCATTTTTGGCAGCCAATCGAAATACAGTGTCAGACTTGATTAATGATACTTGGTACCGAAAGAATATCGCACACATAAGTGGAGACAGATTCTAGCAGATGGTGAAATCAAGGTTAAAATGAGTGCCATACAACTCATTGTACGATTCATGTATATCTGCTCTGCTCTGCCACCTGTGTGTCTGGATCTTAGGCATTTTAATGAATACAGAACGAAAACTGAAAGACCGACTACTCACTTTAAGAAAAAAAGAGGAGAGAGAGGATACGGAATCTTTGCTTTAAAGATTAAGAAAATAATAGTAACGCTGTCTGGGGTCACAAACGAGACCTCCCGTGGTTTACCAGCCAAAAGGTTCAACGAGCGGCATAGATATTTCAACTCGTCGACAACGATGACACTGCAAATGAAGTTGAGACACGAGCCGTATCTAGGCCTGCAATCTCTGAAGACCGTAAACATTATTGTAAAAATTCTAGGGGAATGTGGCTGAAATGAAGAAACTGAGTACAGGGTAACCAAGTTCAAGTTATTCATGACACTCGTACATTCAGAAAAAAAAAAAAATTCCGATCGTCTGGATCTTTCGAGTGTGGGTAAAGGCATGGTCTTCTAGTACTGGAGACGAGCCCACACACGCAAAGCTTTCCCTCTGGCTTGTTCTTCCAGAGGCTGTTGTGAAATTTTCTGAGAGCTCCACTCTTACTTAAACAATGTCACAAGCCATTAAAAATGACAAATACGACGTTTATCTTGGCACACTTTTACCGTGGTCAAGTTTTAGATTTACGTGCTTTCTCTTATTTATCAATTAATGCTTCTCTCGTTCTTTCTCTCTCTCTCTCTCTTTCTCTCTCTCTCTCTCTCTTTCTCTCTCTCTCTCTCTCTCTCTCTTTCTTTTTCCTTTTTAGTTTTTTAATTTCTATGTGTCATAGCTGAGAATATAACTTTGCTGGAACATTCGACCGATTGTTAAGCTATTCTGTAATCTTTCGCAATCTTTACATTCCTTAACCCCTATTCTGAGTTCATAGTTTGAGCCCGTGTCTCAAGTCAAATAGTTTCAGCCATATCAAGAGGAGTTCATGTTTGTAGAAGAAAGTGTGGAGTAGATACCTCGTTTTTGACACAAAAATGTAAATAGTCAGAGCACACCACGTCACATCATCCCTTGTCCATATTGTAATGTTATAGTCTACATACATTTGTTTTAGAGTGATCATAAACGTCGAATAATGTACTTGTAGCAGAAAGTATTAAGTCTCTATTTATACTAAACACTATTTGAGAGTTATGCTAATGATAGTAAAAAAGTACAATTCTTCTGCTCCTCTTCTCCACAATGTAAGCCTTCGGCACTTTACAAACTCAAAATCATTTTTAAAACTGACTCTCTCTCCGGCCTTCTCGAGTCTTCTTTCTCTCTCTATCTTAATCTTCTTATCCGCATACTCCTCCTCTCCCCCCCCCCCCCCCCCCCCCCCCCCCCCCCCCCNCCCTCACTCCACGACATCACTTTCCATATGAGCAAAGCTGGAGTTTAACTGAGTAGTTATTAATAATAGATACGTTTTTAGTTTGACGTTACGCTATGAAAAGATTTCCGATGATCTCATGGTCTCTGAGAGAGCTGCATGCATGAGCTGCATCCAACATCCAACATCCAGTATACAGTACAGTAGAACCCGCTTAAGCGGGACACGCGTGAGCGGGACGCCCGCTTAAGTGAGACGAATGCCTGGGGAACGGAATTTTTGCTATTTTAAATCTATACGCGTGAGCGGGACGGCAACCCGCTTAAGCGAGACGACTTGAAACCAGATTTCCATAATATACACGCTGTTTTTGACAGGAATGCTGCAAATTGTCACTATCGTACTGTGTCTTAGTGCTTGTTTACCTTTGCCCATCAGCTGAAAACCTGAGACCTATAAAGAAGCTTGTACCGACGGCCCTGATTACCCCATCCCCTTTTACGTTACGTGAGAAGTGATTGACACTACCTCCCCATAGCCCTCTGTCAGGCAGTTGACCCTTCTGCGCACGCATGGACGAATCAGAACGGACATCCTAGCCGCTGGTCATTTAACCCGCGCAAGCATTAACGAATCAAGATTAAGTAAGCCCCGCCCCCTGTCAGCCACACTGTATCCTTTCTTCAGCTTAGGCAGTGATTGACACTTACGAGCCTTACCTGCGCTATTGCACAACACTCAGCCAGGGTGTCGTTGACAAAGGCATGACCATCATTCGTGTTGCGTAAAGGTTTTTCGACACACGCCGCTCGCGTCGCGCTCGGCCAGATGTGGAGCGAGAAGTGTGACGCTTATCTTTGCTGGAGTTTACGATCATGTAAATTTGATCCCAAATTATTTTTGATCCCTTGA
>JAWQUT010000692.1:257439-284696 GCA_033807755.1 Ellobium chinense
AATCAAGTTACGCAATATCGATAATCAGATTGTTTCAATCATTACTGCTGGCCAAAATACTGGTCTAGGAAAGTGGGGGTGACGGGGTGGCTGAGTTGAAAAAGTCATGAAAGAAGACAAAAAATTTATTGAGAGAAAATAATATGTCGTTGGGTGGATTTAGGTCCGCGGGGTATTGGGCCAGAGAATGTGTGACGTTCATCTTCATTACAGGAAGGAGAGAGAGAGAGAGAGAGAGAGAGAGAGAGAGAGAGGAGAAAGAAAGAAAGAAAGAAAGAAAGAAAGAAAGAAAGAAAGACAGAAAGAAAGAGAGAAAGACAGAGAGAAAGACACAGACAGACAGACACACAGACACACAGACAGACAGACAGACAGACAGACAGACAGACAGGGAGATAGGCAGACAGACAGACAGACAAACAGAGAAATTTAACAAATTTTACTAAAGAATTATTGTTTTGTTCTATTCATATCCCGTCAGTGTATACCATATTCTCTGTACCATTAGCTGACCTTGAATTGAGGTAACTTCTGCCATGGCGACCGCTTTAAAAGTACAGACTGAACATTTCCTCGACCCAGCCATCTCCTCCCTCCCCCCCCCCCCCCNCTCTTTCTCCCTCTCTCTCTCTCTCATTCTGTCTATCTTTTCATCTATCTTTATCATACCATGACCGTTTCTTTCGTCTTCCAGCCTGAGACCCTCTGTAACACGGGACCCTGAGACAGGGCCAGCCCGGCCTGTGCCTTAATCCGATATTTAAAGCCAGGGCCGTAAGTAGCAACCCCGCAGCGGGNTCATCCATCTTTATCACTCCATGACCGTTTCTTTCGTCTTCCAGCCTGAGACCTTCTGTAACACGGGACCCTGAGACAGGGCCAGCCCGGCCTGTGCCTTAATCCGATATTTAAAGCCAGGGCCGTAAGTAGCAACCCCGCAGCGGGAGCCCTGAGGATCAGAGTGTTCCTAGAATAAGAAGAAGGCAATGGGATGAAGAGAAGAGAAGAGAAGAGAAGAGAAGAGAAGAGAAGAGAAGAGAAGAGAAGAGAAGAGAAGAGAAGAGACATGGGGGATTGGGGTCTCAGCCTCGCTCAAGCCATGGTTTTGCTGGAGGTGGGAATGGGAATGGGATGAATGAGGTAGTCGCTACTATCACTGCCTGGGTGTCGCCTTTCCAATGTGTTTACAAACCTGTGACCATATAATGCAAAATCCTTGCGATAACTACAGTGAACACTGCTATGTTTTGGGAAGTTCTCGTGGTTACCGCAGTGCATTAACTAACGTAAGGATTATGCATACTGCCACACTGAGTTCTGCTGTGCTTGTTATAGTCTAAGTATAATTATTTTATTTTCTTGTGAAACAGGTCATGAACTCCAATCTCTTCGTGTAACAGTCGTGAGCTGATGTCACCTTGTAGCATAATACATGACATGTCAGAGTCACAGTGTAGATAGTGTGAACCAGTCAAATCACGTTCTCTGACGTGTACTCGTCTTGAACTTACAGTAAAGCGATCATTTGAATCATTTTTGACTTGATAGACGGTCAGTGGTCATCGGTGCAACTTTTGGCAATGAAATAATTTGGGCCTATGGAGAAAGCCTGCATGTATTTGGTAAGTATTGCCTGTCTTAGCTGTTGGTTCTTTGGTCAGAAAGGTTGCGTTGCTCAAAGTGTGGAAGCTTCATAAATCTAAATTTAAAACGATTTTGTTCTTTTGCTCACCTGTCTTTGGAAATTGTACTCAATTTCTATTTTCAGAACCCAATAAAGTCTCTCTGATATAATAAAATATTGACACTGTTGTTACATGTATCGGGAGGAATTCCATGTGTGTGCCAGAAAGATTTCCTCAAGCAACAAACCCAACCAACAACATATCCTTACCCTAACCATAACCCTAACCCAATGTCAGGGTTAGAGTAGGGTTAGGATTAGGGTTAGGGTATGTTGTTGGTTCGATGTGTTCCATGCGGAAATCTTTCTGGCACACATATGGAATTCCTCCCCATGTATCAAACTGAGAATCCCTTTTAATTAAGTTTTTTTCAGGCTTGCAACGTCTGACCTTTCTTTTGCCACTGGCCACTTACTTGAGAGGTGATGTTTATACATAGTCTACGTTTACCAGGTCTAGACCTTGTTTTTAAAATTTAAAATCTGCAAACCTATTGTTCGTCCTTGGGCTGGAAAAATTTCCGCAGGCAACAACCACCGAAATAAGAACATAATAAAGAGGGATTATTTTGATGGGACAGGATGAATTTCATTTGGATTATTTACCCCTAACCCTACCCCTAACCCTACCCCTACCCCTACCCCTAGCCCTAACCCTACCTTTACCCCTAACCCTAAGGGGTTGCTGCCTGCGGAAATCTTGCTCTTGGGCTACTTCCTATGGTGGATGTAGAGCTAATTATTGCTATGGCGTCAGTGTAGACAAAGCAAGACAGACTGATAGCACTCTTTTAGAGTGTTGTCCGGACTAAGTTTGCAATATTTTCATGTAATAAAAACCAATTATTCCAGTACCTGGTAAGTCTGGAAAACTGAAGAGAAAAACAGAAAAAAAAAATAGTCATAACAGTGAGCAGACCTGCCTACCTGCTTCACATCTAAGTTTATTTTGTATTTAGCCAGTAAAGCTTGAATTGGCGATTTCGGAATTATCATAGACGTATCGTTTCCAGACTTGGCAGATACTGGAACTGCTTTTAGGGGCGGTGCCGGTTGCCTCACTGCACTGGTCAAATCAACAAAAAGGCTTTGAAGAGCCTATCAAAATGCAAGTACATCGATTCAATAATTGCTCGGACACCTTTATGTAAATAGGTCTAATCATCTGAGTAAAACTATGAAGGATGCTTGTGAAATAATCTGCTTCACAAACAGAATGAAATGGACCTTAGTACTCCAGTGGTTGCTATTTATATGTGAGACACTGGTCGTGGACATTTTTTTTTTTTTAAAGGCGGCTGCTTAGAGAATCCCATCTTGTTACTTTATAGTCCTTGATATTTGGCATAATTGTTCATTTATACACTTAGAAATGCAGTTTGTTTTCCTGGGGATTTTCCCGTTATTTTCATTGACTTGAAAAGCGTCTCCGTACGGGAACAACAATCTTTATTCAACTTGTCCAGACTGTGCCGAATTGCTTTCCAGTTGAACTGTCTTCTACCATCATCAATGCCGCAACACTGGCAGTGGCCCGCCTGATCTTTGCAACTGGCAGCTCCCCACCCCTCTCCACCCTCCTTCCCCCCCCCCCCCCCCNTTTTTTTTTTTGGCCACAGACGCGAAACGATCTATACGTCGTGTCACATTCGACCACTTGGATGCAAACTGAAAGTAGACTCGATTAATTTGAATCGTTATCTCTCTTGTCTGTTTCCACTTTTGGCGTTATCCATGCGTAGAGGAAAAGTTACTCCGGAACAAGGTTACCAACTTGGCTTATAAAGGTCATATTTCTCAAATTTAGGGTTTCTCTTATTTTTGGTGGGGAATAAGGGAAGGGGAGGGGTGTGGGGACGGCAGGCACTGACTTGGTTTTTAGAATATTTTGGTTTCCTTACATTTGAAGTGTCTGACCACAATAAATATGTGGTCTCGATTGGTCACCAGAATAATATTCTATATTCTTCAAGATCTTGAATAAACAAAGTATTTGCAGGAAGTCCTAGCAGGACTGGCGATTGATTAGTGATTGCTTTTATTCACCCTAGACACAAAAAAAACCAAAACAATTGGTCTTTGTCAAAAGCGATTCGACTTTTTTTCTGCTTTTTAAAAAATGATCTGCTTGGCGGTTCCCTCAAATTACCCGGCTACCTTTAGCCTAACACTTCCTGTTTTTCATTGAAAGTGAGGAACCCGCTGTAGAACGAAATAAGGATGCTACTTGATGAACTTTAGGCTTGTAGGCTAGACTATTAGTAGGCCTGAGCTTCAGTTAGGGATGTGAGCCTCAGTTGGAATTCCTTATGGAGCTTGTGAATAGGTATAATCATACTTAAGCACCCTAGATTATAACACTAAATTCGCAACAATAATCTAGACTAGACGTCTAGACTATATTGATGCCGTCCAAGCACCCAAGCAATTTATCAATGGAAGAGAGACTGTGCAATCTGGGAAGTAATCCGGTATTGAGAGATGGCTTGGGATACTAAACTTGTACTAGACTAGTCTACATATAGAGATTCTAGATGGCACTTGGATTATATAGGACAGAAAGTTATTCCCAACTCTCCTGCACATGGATGTAAATTATGCTAACAAACAGTAGGCTACAAATTAATAAAAACTAGTCTATGTAGATCTAGTCTAGACTAGAGTAGAATGTCAGTTGTCATGAACATCAATATTGGAATGTTGGAAAATACAGAATTTCAATACAGAAATTTCATATTATCAGTGTGCAGTGAAAACCAAATGCAGTCTGTCTACTTGTCTTGATAGAGATCAGTAGGCACTAATTATAGATCAAACATCTAAAATTATCTTCATTAGCAAGCAGTGCATTGTCAGTTCACCACTAATAGAAGTGACCTAACAAATTTTGAACAGAAAAGAAAACAGGTTGCACAGGTCGTATCGTTGATATGAAGTGGGTACTGAGCTGCATTGAGCTATACTCACTGAGCTATTGATATTATATCATTATCAATCAGGCAATATTGCACATTAGTAACTCCGTGGTCTTTCCCAATTAATACAACACTCACACTGTCAATACTGATTACTACCTAAGAGAATTAAAAGCATCTGCTTACTCATGAAGTTTCGAAGTGCTTCACCCCCCTACACATTGTCTCAATGTCATAAGGCCGAGCTAGTACTGGTTTACCCCAGCTTTAGTCCCTACCACTGCACCTATCGATTCTAGGCCTACTTGGTATCAGCAGATTAAATTCATTAATCCTCATGGTGCTGTAATAGAATGAATCCTAGTGTCTATGTGGTACACTTGAATGCAGCAATAGAATAAACTAGCATCTCCTTGTCGAGTGCTGGGTGCAATGTTTAAATTTGGCAGCTGGATCAGAGTTAGCTTTCAAAGCCTTGGAACTAGGCCAGACTGCTGCAGTCGCATTGAATAGCTTGGTGTGCAGCTCTATTTGGATTTGACAAAGAAAACAACTTGCCAGTGTGCAAAATGGTGTTTTTGTCAGTGCACTGCATAGACTTTTTCTCCCCATTTCTTTTTTCAATATTGTCTAGATATGGCTAAGAACAGTCCATTGTTCTTTGATGGATGTGGAAATGGTTCTATCCATTATTTTATGGCAGAAAATTAATACAGAAGGATACTTAACATTGCTGATAATTGGTGGAAACAATGACACTGACACTTGGAAGTGCATGCTTAAAAATTTGCTTGAGAAAAGAATCATGAATCAGTGCTTAGTGCACTAAAATCTGACAAAGCATTATTTCTGATATCAAATGCCACCTGTTTGTAACTAGCTTATCAATAAAATGCTCAGTACCCATTTCCAGTTGGCAGCCATCTTGTCTGGTCACACTGATAATAAGACTTTGGTTCAGGGAGTGGCAGAATGATTAAAATTTGTCGGAAAACTTTGTCTGATCTGAAAAGAACACGATATTTTAATTAAAGCAAACAAGAAGTGACAAAAAACAAAACAAAGAAATTACTTTTTTAAACAGACACACTTATGTTGGTCTTGATATCTGAACATTTTATCATCATCTGCTGTCATCCCTGTGGTTTGGTGTTTAAACACTTTCTGACCTCATTATTGCTTCATTCATTACTGCCATCACCGTTACAAGATGGCAAAACAAGTGCGTCAGTGTGTCTTGAACCATAACATGAAAGCATGTTGTTTTCACACAGCATTGTTTTATTGGTGCAATGAAAGTGTTATTTTTAATTTTTTATTTCATTTTTTAATTTCATTTTTTATTTAATTTATAGTGCTGCGCTTCATTAACATGATTATTCTATTATGAAATTAGAATAGTTTTGATATAGGGATAATCTGTTAGACTTAACATTCTCAAAGTTAATTGATAGGTGCTGTTGTTGTGATAGTCTTGGGAAATTGCATGGAAGTAGACTGATGGTATTAGTAATATATTAGTGATAGATCATAAATACAAACTAGGCAGAGTATTTAGCTTTGCTCTGTATCTTATTGCACATGGAAAATAATTGAAAACATGCACGTCACTTATTTGTCTATGATTAGATAACACCAGGTATATTTCCAATAATGGCATCTGCAGCCTTTCAAGAAATACTAAATAAACCCAAGGAAATACCAAACACAATAGAGACAGAAATGTTCCTAAGCAAAGTCTGTGGACATCAGTGTGTCATGGCTAAAATTCAAGATTGAATTTAAATAATCAGCCATTCTCTTTTTAGTCAGATTTCACTATCTGTCCATAATTGTTCACCACTACTTCATCTGTCACTTATTTTTTGTTGTTTCAGGTGCATTTTCTCACCTGTGTTCTGGCATTATCATCCTGGAAACTATTTGATTGTGAAGATGTGAGTACAATTTTAGAAAATCTTCCCTGCTATTGATTTTGTGAGTTATTGTTGGGAAATTGATAATGGAAATTGCTGAACTTGAAATTGTTGGCAGGGGTAGAGTGGGGTGGCGGCAGGGATTGTGGCTATGCAGCATATGTGTAAGAGAGTTCTAAAAACCTAAGAATTATGGATTTGAGTATTGAAGTCGGGCGATTATGTTATGTTATTGTGTCCTTAGGAAAACACCCAACTTCCAAGCTTCACTCCACTAGGGTATGAATGAGTACCAGGCTCTAGAGCTGGAGAGACCAGGGCACTGTGTCATGGTGATTAGCAATGACTTCCTTATATAAACTTCTATTGTAATACTTAATATTTAAATGTATGTATATTATAGATGGGATGTATAATTTTGTATAGATTTGTAAAACATTCCCTGCAATTCGATAATTTAAAACTATTAACCATTTTTCTGGAGTTTTTTAAAACATTATAATATAAAAGTACAATACTGTGTTAGTTTACAGTTATGTATTACAGTAATGGTGACCCAGTAACATAGACAATAAATATGACAATATGACGACTCTACAACAGGACCTCACATTTTAAATTCCAGCAAACGTTTCCAAAATTGTGAGTTTGAGATTTTGCAAGTACTTTTAGCCCAAAGCGTTAATAAGAGTATGTGTTAATGACTAGCTTTTAAAAAAAAAAAGTCATCATGCGCCTTCATGCTACCGATGTGACCCCACCTCAAGTGCAGACAGTTGCTCGACCTGCATTAACAACCGTCTGTGCCTGAAAGCATCACATTCACAGTATAGAGTAGGTTGATAGAATTATGCACCTATACCATGGCAGCACAATATTACAGTAGTGCCATATTTCACCAAGTTTTCCTCCTTCTTCCACCCCCCCTCCCCCCTCAATCGATGGTGTGTGTTTTTCTTATTTCTGCACCCTCTATACTTTTCTCAGGCCCCATTGGTAATCAGGACACAGCTATGGACAGACAGTCAAGCCTACAGCTGTACCAGCTACAGGCAGGAGCTAGAGAGCGGCATGAATTTTTCAAAAAAATATATTCTGAAATTGGACGGATGGTGTGCTCATTTTTGGAGCTATATGCTGCCGCCGGCAGTCCTAGAATCAGGTGAGCTACCCATTACAATAGCTGTCCTGCTGAGAAATCTGCTTTGTGAATATGAGTCCTTTTCCACATGTACACATTGTTATCTTGGCATGAGCGGTTATTTCTCATATGGCAGAAATGGTATTGTGATCTTCTTAAAATGTCAAGAAAGGCAGCCGTTATTTGCCTAAGCTGAGGCAGTTTATAGTTAGTTACTATATACTGAGTGACTGCAGCCAGGTGCAGAGATAAATAATGAAATTTAACTACATTTAGCTGAATTATCTTTATTAGTTAATGTTTTGAAAGATGGACCAGGATAGGACAACTAAATTGATATCTTTGTGTGGATTTTGTTTCAGAAAGAGAATTAAGAGAAAACTTGGGCACAACTGATATGCGTGTCCAGTCTTCATTGTGGGTGAACAACTACATGATCAGCCAACGAGAGCTATGGAAGGGCATGAGATTTCCACACTGCCTTGTGCTTCAGTCGGATGAATTTTGTGCTTTCCACCTAGACTTCTTAAGGTAAGTCAAATGTACCTTTGGATCCAGCAGACTTTGCAGATGATAACCTTAGATTTGTACTGTTATGTTAAATGTCTTGCAGCCACACAGAATAAGGCTTAAGTTCGACTTCCTCAAGTTATTGGTATGGTATGTAAACGGACGACATCATTACTATGTATTGAGGACTGATTAAGCTGTTTATTCTTTCACTGTCCAAGCTTTTATTGTGTGTCATGTCGTTTAGTGAAAAAAATAGCCAAATCCCATATCAAAGAGTTGCCTCCCCTTCTCCACCTGCAAAAGAAATACTTTAATGTAGGACATACATATCAAAAATAATTTTCCGTTTTTCAATACTTTTTCTCTCTAAAAGTTATCTATGGTGCCCACCGAGTCAATTTTGCCAAGAAAGAGTATTGTTATGTTACTGTGCGTGTATGTAATATGACGCAATAAGGAGAGCTAGAGTTACCGGGTTTGGCTCTTGCGTCCAGAATTATTCCTCTTCTCCAATCAGCAGAAGCCTGTGGCAAAAATGCAGAAAAACCTATTTCAGTTATAATTGATTGAAACACAATTGAGTCTGGAATTTGAAATCCTTCATTAGTTTTGTCATTTAACAGTAAACAAAAATGTGTGTTAAGTAACAACCATTGCATTATTCCCATTTATTTTAAAAATATCTGGAGTTCACTTACTGAGATTAAAGCTCTGCATTTCTAACCCAGTGCCTTTGGTAGCAGCATCTTTTGAGATGATCTTTTCGTTACTACCTAATGTCCATCAAGCCTGAAGCAAAGTCAAATATTGAAATGAAATAGAACAGTCATTGAATGCCTATTTATTCATCATGATTGCTCTACTGGTGGAAGTTATCAAAAAGCTGATACCAGAGAGAAATCTGGAACTTCGCTTTATGGATTTCAGTTCTAGTTTCATCAAACTCCATAAATGTTTAATGTGCCCTCACATTTAAGTATCTCTGATTTCTTTTGTAATCTTGCCTGAAACTTTTGCATGCAGGCTCATGATGCTCTGCACACTGGGTAATTTTTTTTAATGCCTGTGTGGGGTTCTATTTTTGATTCTGCCATTATAAGTGGTCTTTGTGTGTCACTTCTCTAAGCATTTTTCGAGCATGTATATTGGTTGTCATATTTATTTATCTTTTGGGCCGCCCAGAATTAATACTGTCATAGGTCAAAGAATGATTTGTGGACTTAACAACAGTTTTATATCCAGGCAGCAATAAATTCTTCTCCTAGTCACAATGGAATCAGGATAATCCCATAGAGGGCATATGATTTATTACTAATACACTTATGGAACACACAGAGGGGTGCAAATCCCCCACCATTACACATTGCTTGTTTTTGTGACCACAGCAATAAAAATTACTGCGAAAGCAAATCTGAAACTGCATGTGAATTGTGATATATTTGCATGCTTCTTTTCTTGTCTTGTCTTGTCTTTCTTTTCTTTTCTTTTCTTTTCTTTTTCTTTTTTCTCTTTCTTTCTTTCGTTTTCTTTTCTTTTTCTTTTCTTTCTTTCCTTTTTTTTTTTGTGTGGGAATTATCTGTTTTTGGTCTCCTACCAAGATTTCAACAAATTTTATGTTTTTATGGTTTCAGTGATAACTGGATGTGGAAAGTCTTCTCCAGCAATTTCAGCAGCATCAGCAGCATTACCACCATTGTCAGCACAGCAGCATCTCTAGCGACAGATGGTGTCATCTTTCACCCTCTCCAGACTTACATTATCAGCTTGGCAGTGACAGAATCATCTTTTGTAAAGACAGTATTAGCTTCAACAGAGACATTATCTCCAGAAGTGACGTTATCATCTGCAGCAGCGAAATCATCATCTTCAGCAGCCACCCTTCTTACCATGAAATCTGCAGGCCTGTTTTCACAACCTCTTAACGTTTTTGTGGTGATGTTAGTGGTGATGGTGGGTAAAGGGTGTGGGAAGAGGTGTTTAGAAAGATCATTTAAAAAAGTGGCTGCATTAATCCATTTTGCCCCATGTAAGGACACTTTTTCCCTTTATGCCACATTTCCTACAGTAGTCATTGGAGTATCCAGCGCTGGAGTTTTTGTTGCTGAGTTTTTAATTTTTAATCTGATAAACTATAGGCAGGTTTATGAAGTCAGTTATGTCTTGGAAATCATGTTTCTTCAGGAATTTCAATCAGTTTTACGAATTTTAACAGGCCCCACTTTTACTACAAGTTCTAGCTGTTTTGGAAACTTCTTTTATACTTAGCCGTGACATTCCACAGTCTCTGATAGGTTGCTCTGTAACTGTGGTGAGAGCATCTTTTGTGGCTCTGACAGATAGCTAGTGTGCAATCACATTCCTGTTCTGCCAATTCTGGGCTGAGGCAGATACTGTGCATGAGATTATAGCTGCTCTGGTGAGGTCTGATCTTCTGTAGCCACACATGACTAGCGGCGGTTCCTTGTGTGTTTTTGTTGTCCAGTTTAATCTTGTCCCCATGTTTCTGTGTTGTGGCGTGGTTTTGGACAGGAGTACAGCCGCCGTTAGCAAATGCTGTGGTTATTAAGAAAGTCCCTAGAGGGTTGAATTCTCTTGGCCGGCAGGGCTCGGTGCAAGGTTGGAGACCCATAAACTTTAAGGAAGATCAGACTAAGAAGTTGGATCACCTGCTAGGCAAAGGGAAAATTTTGCAGAGCTGGATGATGGACTTCACAATCCAGATATTAAGAGGCTATAATGTCGTGTAGAGACAGGAATGATTCTTTGCACAGTGATACTAATGAGTTTCAAAGGGACACATTCCACAGGTTTTTAAGTAACCGGTTTAACTTGTATCTGCAAGTATAAGTAGTCCCATTTATTAAAGTATGTGAAATGAATTTCCTTCAGGATTTTAAGCAGGTGTCATGGGTTAACAGTGACAGGTTTTACCACCATTCCTAGTTTTAATAGAAGCTTCTTGGTTTTTAGCAGGAAAATTCTGCAGTTTCTGACAGACCCCCATTTTATTGTTGCTAGATCTTTAGATCTTGGATTTGTTTTGTGACTCTCTTCTCTAAGCTTCCTGTTTACTTCCACTTGTCAGATGCTTGCTTTCTGCTGTGGATTTAAATACTCCCAGTGAATTCTCTCTTTTTCCTTGGAGCTTGCAGTTTTGCATGGAAATTCAATAGAGAAATGATTTGCTGCTTGCTGGTAATATTCATTAGACATTTCTCTGCCTTTTTCTCTTTTCTTACTATCTTAGTTTTACATTTACACTAATTTCTCAAGAATAAATAGAAAAAATTATACTGGACGTGACTGAAAATGAATGCTATGAGAACACTAGCTATGTGTCTGTGTAGATGTAGGAGAGGAGCTAAAAATACTTTTGTCATACTCCGAGCGCCAGAGGAAACTTCAAACTCTTGGTCCAGTGCATCAGGCTGTCCATCCTGATATATAGTATTTAATGCTGTAGATCATATGAACTGGCTGAGCCTGTTGGTGGCTGTTGTTGTACCTTCATAAAGACATTCTTCAGGAGATGCCATTAGTCTTTTCTGTTGTAATCCTGATACCAGAGATGGTCACTTAGGATCAAGACATCATGTGGCATCGTGTGACCCCCAGCTTACACAGTCTGGTGTTCACGGAGACAGACCAACATCTTTTGACTGATTTATGGGAGTGTATGGAGCCAGTCAGACTTGCAGTTGTCCAGCTTATGTGTGAGGTGTTTCAGATCTACAGCTCTGGCATCAAATGTGGTGATGGATGGGAACAGTCAGTGGTACAGATGCATGTACAAGGATTCTAGAGAGCTGGCTTTACATTACCAAGACAAGAGTGTGCTACAGATGAAATGCTTCTATTTCTTCTCAGATACTGTGGAGGAAATAGTGGCCCCAGTATTTGAGGCACTTATTTTCTTTATGACAAAAGGGTTAGCTCTAATCATTTTTCTGCCAGACATGTATCTAGCTTACCCTCATAGCATGTTATTTTTTACGTAAATACACTTAAATAGCCTTCCTCAGTCCATTTCTAACTTTTTATCAGTTCCCATATACTCGTCAGCTGCTTCTGCTTGATATTTATTTTATCTTAAGGTGGCATTTCTGCTTGATCCTGTCTATATCATTTATCTCAAGATAGTGTATGGGTCAAAACTTTTATTCTTGATAGTCAGTTTCAACTTCCAGTTGACCAGTGGTATAGAACTCTTTCCTGTTCTGCCATTTTGGGCTTGAGGCAAATACCGTGCATGAGGTTATAGCTGCTCTGGTGAGGTCTGATGTTCTGTAGCCACACATGACTAGTGGCGGTATATCCTTGTGTGTTCCTGTTGTCCTGCTTGATCTTGTCCCTGTGTTTCTCTGGTGTGGTATGGTTTCAGATAGGTGTACAGCCCCCACTAGCAAATGCTGTGGTTATTAAGAAAGTCCCTAGAGGGTTGAATTCTCTTGGCTGGCATGGCTTGGTGCGAGGTTGGAGGCTCATAAACTTTAAGGAAAATCAGAATTAAAGTCACATCATCTGCTAGGCAAATGGAAAGTTTTGCAGAGCTTGAGGATGGACTTCACAATCCAGTTAGTAAGAGGCTATAATGTCATGTACATCTTTTGTTCATCACTACTGGTACCTTCTTAGGTTCAAGGGGAGTTGTATTAATCCTGAATACATATTATGACAAATGTTCACTTCCTATAGATCTGTGGTATAGAGCTACACTCCTGTTTTGCTGATTTTGGGCTTGAGGCAAATACTGTGCATGAGGTTATGGCTGCTCTGGTGAGGTCTGATGTTCTGTAGCCACACATGACTAGTGGCGGTATATCCTTGTGTGTTTCTGTTGTCCTGCTTGGTCTTGTCCCTATGTGTCTATGTTGTGGTGTTACACTGAACAGGAGTACAGCCCCCACTAGCAAATGATGTGGTTATTAAGAAAGTCCCTAGAGGGTCGAATTCTCTTGGCCGGCGTGACACGGTGCAAGGTCGGAGGCCCATAAACTTTAAGGAAAATCAGACTAAGAAGTCACATTATCTGCTGAGCACAGGTGGTTTGCACAGCAGGATTGATAGACTTCGCAATCCAGATATCAAGAGGTCATAATGTCATGTACATATGGGACTGACTGGTTCAGTTTGTCAGACGTTTCTTTCAGGAGGATTTCGTATTTATTTTGGTGCAGGTGAAATGCATAGCAACCTGCAGAGAGATGTGGAATGGCAGGTATTTTTTTCCCCTTTTATGGAAGGGTGGAGGTTGGGGAGAGGAGACAGCTTGACACTTAACTTCTGTGGGAAATGTGGCATTCAATTTATTTTGTTTCTTGTATTCTATCTCACCATGCATTTCCTGTGGTCAGATTTGGATGAGTAAATGAGGGTGGGACAGTGGGAAGGTGCAGATGACGAACAAATATATTTGAGACTTCCCCAGAATATATCACTTAAAAGTAGTTTTGTCCAAACAGATTATCATGTCGCCGCAGTTTACTGTGCTTAGAGGTTCCTGCCTACCTTCCCAGTGGTGCTGTTTAGGCTAAGGGATGGGTTGATATTTTTACACAAATGGAGTGAAGGCAAGAACCATTGCCAAAATCAAGCTACCTCAAAGCCTTGAAGCACAGATTAAATCAGGTCAACTGAAGTCCCACAGATGCCTTGCATTGGTGGTCCTTGAAGTGGGCCACCTCAGGTCACACAAATGTCTTGTATTGGTGGTCCTTGGAAGTCAGACCACCTCAAGTCACACAGATGCCTTACATTGGTGGCTCTTGGAAGTCAGACCACCTCAAGTCACACAGATACATTACATTGGTGGTCCTTGGAAGTCAGACCACCTCAAGTCATACAGATACATTACATTGGTGGTCCTTGGAAGTCAGACCACCTCAAGTCACACAGATACCTACCTTACATTGGTGGTCCTTGGAAGTCAGATCACCTCAAGTCACACAGATACCTTACATTGGTGGCTCTTGGAAGTCAGACCACCTCAAGTCACACAGATACATTACATTGGTGGTCCTTGGAAGTCAGACCACCTCAAGTCACACAGATACCTTACATTGGTGGTCCTTGGAAGTCAGACCACCTCAAGTCACACAGATACCTTACATTGGTGGTCCTTGGGAGTCAGACCACCTCAAGTCACACAGATACATTACATTGGTGGTCCTTGGAAGTCAGACCACCTCAAGTTAAACATATGTCTTATACTGATGGTCCTCAAAGTGAGTTTGAAAGACATGTTACGAACCATGCCTACAGCAGTAGGTATTACAGGTTGCATCTTGGCACATGTGTCATTTACAAGACAATGTACAGTATGTGGACAATGTATATAGTTTGAAAGAAGATTAGCATTTCATCTCCTTTGAATGTATTGTTATTTCTTTACATGAATTTGCATTTCTTAAGTCTTTCCCCGTGCGGGGCCGGGCCCTATAAACCGACGTGTATCATGGTCACATACCCCTCTGTTTATAGGGGGAGTAGAATGTTCCCCGCTGCCACCTGCTAGCAGGAAGTAAAAGCCATTCCATTAGCAGGCAGACTCTGGGCACCCCCCCCCCCTTGTTAACAATATCAGTTTGATCTGTTTTGCCACACATTTTTGCCAATTTTTCCTGCCAAAGACATCACTTAACTTTGTTGGTTGGATGAAAACTACTCTCATCACTGAATGTTAGCAAGAATAAGAATGAAAATTTTCAGAACTGTCGTAGTACTCAGTATGGGTTATATCAACTACTTTGCTAACATTTCAGTCAAATTTTGCTTCAGCTGGAATCCTATCATTATTTTGTACTTTTAGTACTTGCTTTAGGTACAAACTTATGATCTATCGAATTGGGTTCTAGCTTTCAACTTCACAGATGGAAACTTGAATTTCTACCTCTTTTTCTGTTCCTCACAGCACAAATATTTTTTGTCAACTGGTGCCCAGAGTCTGTTTATGATATTGGGAAGCCAGGCTGTAAATATTGGGTGGATCTTACAACCTGAAGTCTGATACACAGAGAAAACCAGCATTTGTAATGGTCTGGTCACATGTGCCTAGACACCATATCAGATTTGACAACCGAATATAAACTTTTTGTGTATCATGTGCCAATGTTGTGTTCAGTTTTACAGTACCTTAGCGTGCCTGTGTGAGAAAAATGTGACCAAAGCTATACCACAAGTTATCTTGAGAGATGCCATGGGATTGAAAGGATAATTAACTTGAGAAGGAACTGGCTCACAAATGTTAATTTATAGTTTGGCTTCCCAACAACACATTTTTTGTAAATATCATGATTGACTGATGTAATGATTTTGAATTAATTACCATTCCCTACTGTAGAGGCACTCACAGGATTTTATTTTCATGATCCTCTGGTGTTTTTTGTTTGTTTTTTTGTTTGGTGTACTGATTCAAAAAGTTAGCTTTGTTTGAATCCTTGTTTGACCAGTCTTATCAATTAAAGCAAATTTGATGTGCTAAAAAGTGATTTTGTCTTTAACTTCTGTCAATGTTATGAAATACAGATTCATTTATTCAACACTGCCCCTTTTTCAGTTCTAGATGCGTAATGAACTCTGGCTTAGACCATTTGTTTATATGAATGTTTAAGTTATGGAGATGGGCCAAGTTTGGCTGAGTATAAATTCATAGTAGGCTGGATTGCATAAAATTGAATTGAGATCCCATCTCAGGTTATTTTGAAGTCCAGCTGAGAGGTATAAGGGAAAAGCAAAGGCTGATTTGAAATCCAGCTATGATAATAATATGTTCCAAGATCACAATGCAGCTTAGTGTGTAGTCGATCTTTGAGTTTTGCTATCACATCATAGATCAAGTTAATTTGAAGTCAAGCTATGATGTATTTTATGAGATCACAGTACGGGTCAATCTGAGGTCCATCTTTGAGTTTTGCTATCAGATCACAGCAAAGTCCAGCAATGATGTATGTTGCAAGATCACAGCACAGGTTGACTTGAAGTTAATTTTTGATGTATGTTATGAGATGACAGCGTAGGTTTATTTGAAGTCCAGCTGATGTATGTTATGAGAACCCAGTGCAGGTTAATTTGGTCCCTCTTAACCCCTTCGCTGCTTTGCTACAAGCATTTCCCTCTCGTATCATCATTCCCTAAGAACAGAAATAACTGGCTTTTAGAGGAACTAAATCTCATTGTTCAAAAGTGTGATTGTGTCCAGATATAGGTGAAACAAAACAGTGATATAGCTTGATGTCAACAGCGCACTGAACCGCCACAGATTTCATGACATATAGCATATGTCAAAAGAGCAGTTAAGGAGTTAAATATTTGCTATCAGATCACAGAACAGATTAATTTGAAATCAGCTATGGTGTATGTTATGAGATCACAGTAGAGATTAATTTGAAGTCCATCTTTGAGTTTTGCTGTCAGATCACAGCTGAGGCTAATTTGCAGTCCAATATGATTTATGTAATGAGATTATAGCACAGGTCAATTTGAAGTCCAGTTGTGATGTATATTATACGGGAACAGCAAAGGTTGATTTGAACGACCATGATGTATGGCACAAGATTTTAGCAGAGGTTAATTTGAAGTCCACCTTTGATTTAAGGTATGAGATCACGGCAGAAGTTAATGTGAAGTCCAGATGTGATGCATGATATGAGATCACATCACAGGTTTAATTGAAGTCCATCCTTGATGTATGATATTTGATTGAAGCACAGGTCAATTTGAAGTCCATGTTTTGATATATAATATCAGATCACAGCACGGGTCTATTTTGAAGTCCCATTTTATATATATATATATATCTTATCTGATCACAGCATAGGCTAATTTGAATTCCCATTTGTGATATCTGTTAAAAAATCACAGTACTGGTCAATTTGAAGTCCATTTTTTTCCCCAGTCAGGTCACAGAGCAGCTTAATTTGAAGTGCAGCTATGATGTATGTCATGAAATCACAGCACAGGTTAATTTGAAATCCAATTAGGATACAGCTTGGTAGAGACAGTTTCAGTTAATTTTTACATGGTTGGAGATTCCATCTCAGACTTGCTAATCTTATGAACCTGAGAGGGTAGGACCATTATTACAGAGTGACAGTATATTGTGGATCAATGTGGCTGTATAGTTGTGGTGCAGGATCCAGTATCAAATGGTTATGGGTTGGATTCCCAACTTGGTAGCACTGTAAATGAAAGCATTCAAGATTTCCTTGATGCAGTTGTAAATGATAATCTGGCTGTAAGCAGAAAATGATATCTTCAGTACCTGAAAAATGGCAGAGGGACCTCTTGCTCTAAGAGAGCTGAAAAAGTCATACCACTTAGCCTGCGGCATGACATCAGTGGATAGGTGCCTTGATATGAGACTAATACTTTTATAGTGTTATAACATTATTCATTATTACCTTTCACAATTTGATCAGTGACAGGTTTTGCAAGCTTATGAAATTCAGATTGTAAATCTACTGTTTCATGCAAATCTGAGTCACATGTCGTTCGTACTGGTTGGGGGATCAGTGGAATGCGTAGCTCTTGTTTTGTGCATGACAGTGTAAATTTACTTTTGGACCATTTTACTTAAGAGTTCACCACTATATCAGGGATTCTCAGGAACAGCATTCATCTGTTATTTTCTTTATACTGACATACCACTTTGCACTGACTTCACATAATATTGTCTGGATTGATGTATGAGGTCAGTAGATTAGGTCAGATGTACATTTGGTATAAATTTAGGACACTTTTGCTTATCCTAATGACAGTTTTGGAATTTATGAAGGAAGAAAGAGTTACGGGCACTTGGTCTCTTCATGGCAATAAACAGGTTGCTGATGGTTCCATTTGGCTTGTAGTCTTATCATTATGCACCTGACACAGCTATCAACATGGATATTATTGTTCTGTAAAATGATTGCTATTAACCATAGGCTGTCCACTAATGGGACAATCTAGCCTAATGGCAGAGTCAGATAAACAGCTCAGTCCAGCTCATCATATAAAAGCATCATGTAACACATTCTCTGCAGAAAGGCACTGGTGACAAAGCAACACTAAACTGTTGACATGAACCTGTTGACTGTGTTACGGTTTTGTTTTAGACCTGACAGGGTTATGACCTCTGCATTATGTCTGAGTCAGTAGATTATGAGCTGTCAAGATGACTTGCCACAGTGAATGGTGTCCTGACCATTTTGCTGTAAAGCTTTTACAATTGTTTTCTGCAAGGATGTTAATCTTCCATTTTTTTCTTCTTTTTCCACTTTTTTTTATATCCATGGGACTTCAGCTTTCTATTAGTAATAGCATTCACAGTGTATTACATTCACAGTGTATTACATTCACAGTGTATTAAGTGCTTCACTCCATGATAACTGACATAGCTCCCACCCAGTCTCAGCAATTTTCCACTATTTTTAGTATGTGCCATTCACATTCAGCTACAAGAATGTCCCTGCTTATCAGATGTCTATGTCAAAGGACTATGAGCTGTCACGGTGAACTGAAATATACATGTAGCATAAATGCAGTTGCTGCGAAGATAAAGAGGTACTAAGCTGTGGTTTAGGTACAGGGTTTGCAAGGGTATGATTTCCACATTATTTTCTGCTCACCAAATGTCTGTGTCAGTCAAGATGAACTGAAATGTAGCATGACTGCTATTATCATGAGATGGTATAGTGACCGTACTGTGGTATTGCTGTGAGGTCTTGTACAGTTATGCTTTTTGCATTGTTAAACTTATTACGTATGTGGCATCAGACTATAAGCTGTTAAGATGGACTGGAAGTATACATGGAACAGGAGTGCAGTAGTCACAAAGATGGTAAAGTGACCATTAAATATGCCTTTTGCCTTTTTTCCTTTTATGAAATGTCTGTGTCATAGACTGCAGCTATCAAGGTGAACTGAAATGTTGAGACTGCAACTGTCACACAAATGAGATAGTGACAGTACTATGGTTTTGCCATGGGTCCCATACCATCATACCCTTTTCATTGTTTCTGTTTATCAGAAGTCTGTGTTATTGGACAAGAATAGAGATAGGTACAGGGTTTGCAAAGATATGCCTTTTGCTTTGTTTTTGCTCATCAAATGTTTGAGTCAGGATGGATGATAAAGTGACTGCTGTGGTCACTAGACATGGGATGTGCTAGATGTGCCCTCTGTATTGTTTCTGCTTATCAAATGTCTATGTCAGAGAACTCAGGCTATCAAGATGGACTGAAATGTCGTGACTGCTATTGTCACGAAGATGGTAAAGTGACAGTACTGTGGTATTGGTATAGGGCTTGCAAGGATACACCTTTTGCTTTATTTCTGCTATCAAATGTATGTGTAATAGGACTACAAGCTATCAAGGTAGACTGAAATATAGTGACCACTATTGTTAAAAACATAATATAGTTACAGTGCTGTGGTTTTGCTGTGGGACATGCTAGATATACCTCATGCATTGTTTCTGCTCATCAAATGTCTATGTTATAGGACTACAAGCTGTCAAGCTGTCAAAATGGTGTGGTGACAGTGCTGTGGATTTCTTGTGAGACCTATTGCATGTTCCCTCTGCATTGTTTCTTGAAAGATCTTACCTGGATCAGGTTGAAGATTTGGTTCTATTTGATTATGGCATTCTGCATGTCTTGTGTAAGCGAAACAGAAAAACACCTTGTCATTAAGACTAAAAGTATGAAGAATCCTTTCAAGTTTCACTGGAGTTTCCTGACTTGTGCCATGACTAAATAGCTCATTATGATGTCACTTGTTAAAAAGTAAAGGTGACTGCCTTGATGTATGTGACTTGTTAAAACTCTGATCATGGAAATAGGTTTGGAGAATTCTTGGTCACAGTTCCTGCCTTTGGCGTTTCATTTTCTCATTGGTATAAGCAGTTTATTTGGCACAAGTAATAGCAGATGCTGTATTGTTCCAATTCAGTTTCGGAAATACTCTCAGAAACTGCAATTAAAACACCTAGCTCAGGCCAGTCCTCTGGATATTGTGAACTTATTACAGAATGATTTGGAGTATCCATGAAATTGCGAACAAATCATATTTCAAGTGTACATTCAGAATGTGTCTTGTTGTGTTATAATGCTCAAACTAATTGACCCAACCAGATTTTAATGGTGCTGCAGTGTTAAAGCCGGCATGACATTGTATCATCATTGTCCAGTTCGGTCATGAACGTTTGTGCATTCCCTGGCACAGTCGAGAGCTTTCTGTGAGTCCATCTGTTGTTTTTTTTTAATTTATTTCTAAAGCCTGAAGTTTCAGTAAGAATAAATTTACCGTGACTGAAGATTTAGGAAGATCATAAATCTTGTAGTCCACTATTTACCTCATCAGGCTTGACAGAGATTTTTTACTCTTGCCCATGTTGATTAGAAAGTACAGCTGTCCCTCCTAAGAAATAAACATAGGTCAGTCCATTAGTTTCCTAGTACAGTATTATAGTCTGTGAATCCAAATACCGATTTCAATCATTTTTGTGACTGTATTACCGCAGTACCGTGATTGAGTTTGATCAGGTCCATCGATTGGGAATGCTGTCTCAACTGTTCTGAGATAAGTGGAAACTCTAGAAGGCTTTACTCGAAGTAACTACTTTTGTACCTTTTTGTGACTATCATATCTCCATAATATATTTATTAAAGTTTGATCAGGTCCATCAGTTTTAGAAGGCTGTCTCACATTTTGTATGAGCGATTTAAACTTTAGAAGGCTTTAAACTATAAACAAATGTGTTTTTCCCATCTCTGTGTCTGTGTAATGATTGTTATGGCTCCTTAAAGTGGGTGTGTGAAAAAAATAGACCCAAAAAAAAGTGAAATGTACTTCATTCTTGCTTCCTTCATAATTAATTCCTACATTATTGTTTCCTTCACTATTGCTTCCTCCATTTTTACTTCTACAGTTGTTATTAATAAAAGTTATTGTATACTGGGTGTCTTGTCCATTGTTTTCATATGAAATAAAAAAAAAAATTCACCCATGCCTTGGTGTGTGCCCTCCAGTAAAATACATTGCAGTTTTTATAGTGATCGATAGCACAGAGTATGTTATTCCTGGGACAACATACCATGAGATGTAACAGCTTTAATATGGCTGGCACACTAATAATTTATACAGGTACAAACAAGCAAATCATCGTCAGAATCTTATTTAATACTACTTACAATCAAATATTTGTGCATATAACAAATCAGTCTTCTTCCATTTGATCTTAGGCCTGAACATTTGCATTCCAAGACTTGTGTGCATTGTTGCATAAGTCTTGTATGCGATTGTTGATATGCGCTTCATAAATTCTAAATCATCACATTTTCGACTTCACACAGTCGTTTTTCGACAATAAGCCCAGTGACCCTAAAACTTCATGGGACAACATTTGTATCACAAACATTGTGACAGAAATTAGTATAGGACCACATGAGCTTCAGTGACTCTTTATAAAAAAAACTTGAGATCTCACTTATTATGCAGAGTCTTTCTTTTCACAGTAACAGCATTAATCTGTATGGTATTACAGCACAACATCCAGCTGTTGCCATTTGTTTACTTTGTTTTACCAACTTCCTTTCACAGAAACTAATTCTGCCCCATAAACTTAAAATTTGATTTCAGATGCCTTTTGCTAATGGTATATTGCAGCAAAGCTGCCCTCACATTTTCTTTTCAAAGGCGTAGAGAGACCAAATCAACACATGCTGTGTGAAAAGAGCTACTCATAATGGCATTTTAAGGGGAAATAAGTTATCGGTGTTTGCATGATAAGGGGGTGCCTGTCCCCCAGTGTTTAAAGCATAAGATGCTCTGATGGATGATAGTTTAATTTGTTTGCTTTGAAACTTGTTTTGAAAAGGTTCTCCCAAAAATAAACTTAGGAAAACAAATTCTCATGGGCTAACACCTGAGGCTTCTGTGGCCTACAGCCTAAAGAAAGAGAGAACACTCAGGCAGACAGATAAATGAAAAGATAGACAGACAGGTGGTTGAGCACGCAAGTAGGAAGTGGAACACCATCAAGGAATATACATCTAGTTTTCAGTTTAAGAAAATTTGGGCAAATAAACAACATAGCTGGATGGGTGATACAGCATGAGTTACAATGAGACTGACTGTAGGACAACTTATTCTGCTGATAATTATTGTGCAAGCTGATACAGTTTAATTACAAATTTATTTTGGATGCATATGGGCTATGCAACAGATGTTCCCGTTTTTGTCGCATTAAATGATGACAGATGTCAAATATTTTCAGCTCTAATATTTTGTTTTTCAGCTTATTGTATATAGATTAACTGGTCAAAACTTTTCTGGCCATTCATTGAAGTTTATCTTTGGAGGACTTCCTGGGGCAATAATTATTCATATCTTCTTTATTCCTACCAGAATTGTAGAGCATACATGTATCCTCAAATGCTTTGGAAGTGTCATAGATTTCCTAATCAAAAGGCAATTAAAAGATGCTGCTTATTAATCTGTGCGTTTAGTCGTATGAAACCAAAAAAAATATATATATATATATTACCAGTAGGAAACTTGGACAGTACATAAAGTATCAATGTTCTGGGATTTTAAATTTTCAGCATCAATCCATCCACAAGCATCTGGAAGGGTTAAACAGGAAAGAAATTTTCTGTTCATTTATAATAGNATCTTCTTTATTCCTATCCAGAATTGTAGAGCATACATGTATCCTCAAATGTTTTGGAAGTGTCATAGATTTCCTAATCAAAAGGCAATTAAAAGATACTGCTTATTAATCTGTGTGTTCAGTCGTGTGAAACCAAAAAAATATATATATATATATTACCAATAGGAAACTTGGACAATACATAAAGTATCAATGTTCTGGGAATTTAAATTTTCAGCATCAATCCATCCACAAGCATCTGGAAGGGTTAAACAGGAAAGAAATTTTCTGTTCATTTATAATAGTTGCAAATGTGACTTGATGTCTTTTGAATGATCCATACTTGCCTGCAAAGTCTTAAAGAGAGTAACAAGGGAAAGCATAATAGGTGAATAATTCCACCTCATTTTGTAAAATGTTGCATTTATCACTATTCTTTTAGCATACAGCCCTGAAAAAAATACTGCAAAAATGTGAGTCTGATCTGATATTGCCTGGAAAGTGTGCCACGAGGGATTTTTTACCAAATTATTATGAAAGATTGATTTTCAGAAGAAAAGCCGGAAATCCTAACACTAAAAAATTTCCTTCTGTAAATCATGTCCCTACTGGGATTGAACCCAGACCTCTCGGCCTGCAGTTTGAATCTGCTTCGACCACACCACAAGGATACTAAGATTCTCAGCACATTAAAAACTTAAATACCTTTCACCTGAATATTGTTCAACTAACTTCCATGTGTGAGTCCAGACGTTCACCCGTGATCCTAACACTTTATCATCAGTCATACTCAAAGGGTTTACATAGTATGCATACTAATTTATTAATGAGTCAGTATTTTCACACAACCATTTCTCACCTCCCCCGACCCATCTTTGCTCAATGTCCCTTCCCACTTCAAAAAATGTGTAAAATATCTGACATTCCAACTGAAACAAACATATAATGAACAGATGCAATGAAAGTCATCAATATTAGTTTAAAATCAAGTTCATTTTATTGCAAAGCTATTCATTAGCATTCCTGTAACTCACACATGACCAGTTAGGCAAGTCATCAGCATGATCTAACATTTCCTGACAAAATGGGTTATTTTATTGTTGAGAAACATGAGTGATTGTTTGAATATAGCTAATAATGTACTAACAGAAATGTTAGCACATGTTAGGGAGGCGCGTGTGAGGTAAAAATCCTGACATTCCAGTGATGTTTTCTAAGAAAGTGTCGGGCGAGAGGAAATGTTTTAATGATTTAAATTTTATGAAAAAATCATGTGGACTTATTAGGCTGTGAAGCAAATAACTATCCTCTCCCTATCCTGTCCCTTCAAGTCCTACTAGGCTGGACAAACATAACATCTGAAAGGCCAAGATAAAGGAGATTTAACTTCACGCCTACATGCTGAAGGGAGACAGAAATTCCGTAAAATTTGAAGTAAAAAGTATTCAAGAAAACAGAAATGGATGAATAAAAAGTTATACTTTTCAAGGCAATAGCTTGAGCAACATGTTATTGTCACTACTAGTTGCAATGTCAATGTCATCATCACTGGTGTCATTGTCATGTCATCTATCTTGATTTCATCATGGGACTCTAGCCCCTCTGTGTCACATCTGGAGTATGTCTCTGTTTAATCTCAGCTCCCCAGGAGACGAACACTCCGTATAACAAGTTGTATATTTAATTTATTGTTTCAAATTTCCGCCCATGGAGCTTTTTCAGGAGTCAAACTTACAATCTAACTATAAAGGCAAGATACCGATCCGAACAAAGCTCACCCACTCTCAGGCACATACTAAGACAATTCACAACTCGTACATAAAAATAGCAGGCTAAGGTTCGTCGCAGATCATGTTAAACGATAAAACAGTGAGAGGGAGAAAGAGAGAAAAAGAGAAAGGGTGAGAGAGCGAGAGATTGAGAGAGTGAAGAAGGGATACGAGCTGCATGAAAGGGGAAGGGCGCTGCAGACTAGCAAAGAAGGAAAGAGAAAGAAAATCGAACTCAAAGAAGGGGAGAAATTTTACAGACACAAGAGCATAATTATTGATACCTCTCACCATATCCAATCACCTGCACATCCATCCATCCATCCATCCATCCATCCATCCATCCATCCATCCATCCATCCATCCATCCATCTCCGTAGCCCGTCTGTCGGTCCGTCCGTCCCTCTCCCTCTCCATCTATCCACATCTATCTCTGAAATTAAGCTACTGCAGGAGATTTACACCTGAGGTGGTTTCACGAAAGCTGTGATTAAATTGCTCAGCCTCTTTAGGCAGGCACTTAATTACATGTGTTAAGTTAGGTTGGGCTATAATTGTGATTTAAAAAGGGGGAAAGAGATGGGGCTGGAGAAGGTTGGGGGTTTACCCAAACCTAAATATCTATTAACAACAGTGGGTAGTTGCTAAGTAGATGGGACAGCACACTGTCGAGAGAGAGAGAGAGAGAGAGTGAATGGGCGAAAGAGAAATATATATATATATATATATATATATATATATATATATATATATATATATATAATACATANCGTTAGAACAGGTTCGAATTTCGAAATTATGTATGTATATATATATATATTATATATATATAATATATATATATATACATACATAATTTCGAAATTCGAACCTGTTCTAACGGCCACCTCCATGTTATTTGAGAGCTTGCGTTTTAACGACGCGATCTCTCATCGTATGAATTACATTATCCCTGCATGTTGAACACTACTAAGGATGCATTTGGCACCGATGCATTGATATAATTCTTACGATTGGAAGATGATCCCATCGTTAATACAGCAATAGTTATGGAGACATTGCCATGCTACTGTTTTTAAACAAAAGTCTAGAATTATTATTATGCTCTAAAATCGCCGTTTTTCAGAAGACACTAAAAACATCAGATTTGCGCCTCTCTTTATCAGTAAATGAATGAAACATGTTATAGCTGTCTCGGACACTATGAGAGCTATGTGAGAACAACTCATCTGAAATAATAGCGAATATATCTACCATCTTACAGCAAAAAGACACATGTGAACTATATGCCATAGTGCATAACGAAGGTTTTCACGTATAACCGGCCAGACTGATTATACGTCATAATATAATGAACATGGCGGGTCCTACCCGAAGACCAACGATATTAATATGTTCCTTTTTTGGTCAATAGACGGCAGATTTCGCTCTGTAAAAAGATAACAGAGACTGCGCATTAACGACGGGATTTCTTACTATCGTAGGAATTACAATAGTGCGTGGGTGCTGAATGCACTCTTAGGAACAGTCAATATGCTGAGTTAAGGTAATTTTTACAATGGTTAGAGATCACATCGTTAATGCACAAGATCTAAATATGGTAACGTTGACCTATTTTGGCCCATGTGGTCTTTTCTTTCCGTAAAATGGCACCTGGGCAACTATCTATTTTCCTATACTAGTGTCACAAACAGCTACTACCAATTAGGTCTAGTTAAGAAAAATAATGTGTGAGACGACTGGTTATTTGCTCTTGAGAATGGCTGTCCAAGGTTTCTGCTGCATGAGCTACATGGAGAAGTGAGAGGAGGGGAGAAGGGAAGGGGGAGGGGAGAAGAGGAGGGGGAGGTACACACAATGACAAGAAACCACGAGCATCCCTGTCTCTTTGGCTCTGTTTACGCCACTGCACAGCTTCTCCCCAGTCCACCTGATCCTTCCGCTAGTGCGAATTACCCCCAATACAATCTCAACAAGCTTGAACAAACTAGAGCGTCGCGTACTCTCCGCTCTAAATCAAACAGATCAGCAGAAGCCTCATGCATGTAATTAAGTGTCTAACGCTAAGAAAACTTTGTCAAATATACTCCTTCACTTGGAGTGTCTCTGCTATGTTGGCTGGCGTCACTTTCATGGTTTGGTAATGAAAAATGTGTTAACCTTATTGAGAGTCGAATGGAGTAGCAATCGGAGGTGTCGAAATTGACACCATACTCTTTCTACTCATTGGTTTGCCGTCGTGAGAAAATTGCAGTTGTATCAGAGGCGTCGAAACAGGGAAGTGGGGAGAGGTACCTACATGACTCCTCGACATTTTTGGCAGCTAAACTTAAAGGATACTTTGTATGATGTCAAAATGATGGGACATTTTTATGTTTGTTTTGTTTTAGTGGGGAGAATAAGCTGGAAAGTAAGAAGATGATTGTTACCTGAAGTTGAATGAATGATACCATAAAGGAATTGTACTATATTATCATTGAAAAATTATTGTATCTGTGTGTGTAAGGTAGCCCTTCCCTTCACCCACTAAACTGCTGACTTCGCAACGCCTCTGAGTTGAGTGCACTTTGCATGCAAGAAGTGGCAGCCCTTGCAAATTGGGGGTGGTGTTAAAACTGAGGAGACAAGATACGTTCATCCCTAATGATGGTAGTTTCAGTACAATGAACTGCTTGATAATGGTTGCACTC
>JAWQUT010000693.1:0-33541 GCA_033807755.1 Ellobium chinense
GCAATCAAGCTTAACACAGGCCACATACCACAACAGTGCTTAGCCTAGCACCTGGCAATTAGTCAGATTATGGCCCAGTGCTTATGGCATCCGGCCTATTGGATTAGAAAACGGTACCTGCTTTATTTTAATATATATTACAATTTGGAGATGCATTAATAGACGGGGAGCCAGCATACATGCTATTACAGATTACATAGGGTAAAAGATTCTAATCAGATGGCCATTCCTACTTATACGTCATCAACCTCGTTCTTCCTTTTTGTTGGACATAATATTTGCTCTTCTTGGAACTCGCAAACTTGTTCTCATTAACGTCAGTGTTATCATTCAAAACTTTAGTAAGTGCATTCAGAATCAATATAGTGAGGCCAATGTTTTGAGGGGCATTTGTTATTTCATGATATTTACACTTTAAAAAACCGAAGAACATAATGGAAAAAATAGAGGCTTAGAGGTGGCAAATGGTGATTGCAAGTTGACTCTTCTATGGCTTTTCCTCCACACTAAAATTTAAAGCAGTTTCATCTGCATCACGTTTCCGTAGTTTGCATTTGCGGCTCATGTTCCCTTGATTTCCCTTTGATATTGTAAGTCGTGGACTGTCTGAGGTTCTTGAAATCCACCTACTTACATAGCTCATGTTGTGGCATCGAGCAGACATTAGAGCCCCACTTTAGCTAGCCAGGAGCAAGTAATATAATTTTCTTACTCAGTATAGACATTATTTCAATGGTCCTGTGAAACCTTCACACCTCCACATCAATACTCTCGACAATTTATAAAAGCCTTCAAAGATTTAGGTCTAGGGATGCTGAGAACTATAAAACAATTACCTAACAAGTGATACAAGAGGTACAGTCATCAAGCCAAATACAGATTTTTCTTTTTTCTGTAGTGAAGCACGTTAGATTTTCTAACAAGTTTTAACAAGTTCTAATTCCCTTGACTTGCACATATTTTCCTGTTTCCAATTATAGGTTTTTAGTGGTAATGTGCTGTTTCATCATCATAAGGCAGCTGGTGACAGTAGTACTGACAGTGACAGGTATGTAATAAGACACAGTCATTTGCATGAAAAGATGAAATTGCAGTGTGAAACATTTCATAAATTCTCCTTCTCTGATCTGTGCAAAGTTCTGACATTTACTCTTTTCCTTAATGTTTCCATCACAAAGAGCTGCAAATGGAGAGGATTTGTTTTTGTAGATCAGATTATGTGATTAGCTCAGATGTTAGCACCACAGAAACTTGAATTAGTTCCTGAGTTTGTTAGTAAAATTTATGAAGTGTCATGCAACCTATCAAAATTACACGTAAGTCACTTTTTGATTGTATAAGTTATTAATATGGAAATGGAACTGAATGTTTCCAGTGTTATTAGGTACAAAGAAAGTTTTTAGCTGACTTCATTCTGGTTTGAGATCTATATTTAGTCTTGTTACAGAAATGATTTTACCCTTCATTTATGCACCAAGCTAAACTTGGATTACTGCATGGCCCACATCACCTTCGAGGCCTGATATGTTAGTTCCTCGTCTAGTGATTTTTAAAAGCCTTATTTTGACTGGCTGCAAGACATAGATGTGTAGGCAGGCTAACTGAGTAATCCATAGACCTGTCTCTCGGAATATTCATGTGCAGACCGACTGGTACATTCACTCCTGGGTGGTACATTCACTCCCAGGGTCTAGTAAATATGGATAGAAACTTCTGTGGTTTGTGATGCGAAGCTGATTCTGATTGATGCAAAGGCCTCATGTTACACAGTGTTGCTAGAGATGAAATCTCTAAACATCGGTGAATTGATATTATGCATAGAGACCCCAGAAAATTGTTCTAGGTGAGCTGATATAAAACAGGGCAATCTGGCAACATGGGAAATGCAGTCACATATGGTGCAAATGAATTTCTTGTCAGGTAGCTTTTTGCCAGGTGGAGCTAAACTTATTAGAAACCAGTTTGATTCTTTGGTAATTTTTCTCTTCGCCGACCTTGTGTTGCTTAATGTCACAAGTTATCCACGACTGAAAACGTCTGTTTCAACACCGGACGAAGATCTCTCCCTTCCATTACGTTGGAATATGGTAAACCACAAGATAGCATCCTGTTCCAATTCAAAAAGAGCTCGAGAATCACATGATCACCCTAGGCCATAAAGAAAGATCCCATGCCTGGAAATTTCTGGAATAACATACTTACCGAGCAAAAGGCAAAAAAGAGAACTTTAGACACCTCCTTCAAAACTGAAAGCCTCAGTGAAAGTGAATTGCATTTTTGTGCTTGTATCAGTGGAAGCACTCATAAAACAAAGAGCCAGTTCCCACATTTCCTGAACAAGAACTTCATTTCTGTTCAGCATGTGGAACCCCACTAGAGTTCCCAGGTACATGGAGGGGACCAGTGCTTTTTCCAGGCCATGAGATCATGCGATTCACTCCTAAAAAGTCAAAATTCCTGCTTAAAATATCTTGAGTCCATGCCAGTTGCTTTTTTTTTTCTGCACTCCAAAATTTTCATTACTTGAGAAAAAGGCGAAATTCCACTAAAACTTTACATTTCTCCCTCATATAGAAGGGGGGGGGGGAGGAAGTGGGAAATGTCTCCCCCCAACTCATATGACCCAGAGAAAACGCTGGGAGGGTTGACTCACTCTGCCTGCCGTATCACCTGACTACATAAGACAAAGAGACTAAGTACGTTTGAACATTTTGAAGAAAATTTGGTTGGTTTTTTTTATATGTATTCCTCATTTGGTAATAGAAGTGTACTGCTTTTGTAAGTAGAAAGTTGGAAAATATGGGAATAGTCAAGACAGTGTCTAGGTTGGGAGAAATGAAAGCTCATGTCTTTCTTATGAAAGTCTGAAGTCACCTTACACCTGAAGAAAAATAACTTAATACGGGCCAGTGCAAAGTTATTTCAGGTAAACAGGTTTTGGTACATTAGAATGTCTGCATCCGATTGATGACCTCAGTTTTGCCCCACATAAGGACGAATTTGATTCTCCAACTTTTACTGGTGTGAAGCGTAAACATTCTATATCCCACGGTCTCAAAACTGTGTCGAATTTACTTTACCTTTAGTGTGTATCAGCATCCCAAAAAAGCTACTATGGTGCTACACCGTAAAGGTAATTAACTTAGCAAGGCTGGGTGGGGTAGACAAAGTGTTAGCTGCACAGTACCTCACTCTGAATTATCTGAGACTTAAACCCATTAAATTCATCCATGTCTTGGTCTAGTATGAAAACATTTTAAGTAGAAGTTTTAAACAGATAGCTACTTCATCTGTTGCCTTTGCAATGTATTGAGTGAGAGACAGATTATAAGGGGTCTCTAGCATAGGAATAATACGCGCAGCAAAATATGAAAGCAATGTAAATAGTACAAATTGTGAAAAGTGAATGCAAAGAACAACAAATAATGCAAACAGTGAAGCTACCCCTCAGAAATAGTGGGAATCTGGAAACTGCGTTTGGTTGAGGAGGGAGAAGGTGTGATGGTGATGAATAGTTGGACACTATGCCATAGCCAGCAGAAGGATTTTGAATATGATTATCAGTGTGTCTGATCTGTATTTATCACACAGTGATTCATTCTCCTGCATAAACATTTTTTTATACATTTCTTCACAGTGCAAGTGAATTACCTGAACACTTTGTGGAAATAGCTCCCAAAAAAATTAAGAAAGAGACGGTTTGTATTTAAAATAGTTAATTCCTTTATTATGTGATCAGCATATATTTTGATTTAGTTTAGAAGAAACACATTGTTTACAACTGGAGAAAACTGCCATATTAAGGTAAATTTGAGAATCTTACACAGCTTGTATGCATGTATCTACTACACATTTTACCTTAAACGTGGACACGCACGTTAGACACAATTTTCTGTTTTCCAGGACTTTTTCCCCATGAAAATTATCTATGGTGCATACAGAGGCAATCTGGCAAAGAAATAGCATCATTCTGTTCTCATATGTGTGTGTAATATGACACAATAAAAACAGCTGGGGTGACCAGGATTTGCCCTTGCAACTATAGTTATTCCGCTTCCCCGAACAGCAGCGACATGTGACAAAAATGATGACGTCACTGAAGTTCCAGCCACTATAGTCACCTCTATCTGACAATGTATTATTCAGCTTTCAATTATGGTTTTGATAATCCAAATTCAAGAGTAAAGTTTGACCATGTAAGACAGGTAAAGTATTGTGCATTTTTATTGCCTTAGCATGATTTTGTTTGACACAGCTGCCGTTTATAGTGGAATTAAAAGATTCATACAGATGTGTTATCACCCGTCTGTAGAGAACTGGCTAGACAGCTTGGCCATGCAGATAGAAGGCATTTGATGTAAGTTTATGATCACAATGAGCGCAGTGTGTGTAAGAATGAGGACTTTGCATAATGTAACCTTATAGGCAGAGGTATTCGATAATTTTGACAGACCCATGAAAGACTGTTTTTTTGGAACAACAGGGTATCGTACAATTTAATATGATCTGTAGGACAATGCAACTTTCCGTTAAATAAGCCGTTTAAGGAAATATTCAATAAACATACAAATTCAGATTTGAAAACTGAGGAATTGGAGAGGGGGGCAGTATAGATATTGCTCAGTATTTAGCTATACATGCTCCTTTTTAATGTATATTTTGTTTTTCTTTACTTGCTGTAGCATCGCATTCTTGGTAATGGAGCATATGGTGTTGTGAACCTAGCAAAATGGAAGGGCCATGACGTGGCTATAAAACTGTTTGAGAGGACTGGAAGGTCATTTCAACGTGAACTAGAGCAACTGACCAAAATTAGACATGGGAATATCATCAGGCTGTATGGTGTATACTACTCTGAAGGGAAGGTAAGTGTTGGTTGAGATAGGAAGATCATGTTGTAGAGGAGATCACAGAGTTAGTCAAAAGATGTCATGGCAGAAGATTAAAACTGAATGAGAACTGAAAACATACCCTTATTCAAACTTTTGGGGATATCATTTTGGGTGTCATACATTGATATACATGTGATGCTGACAACAATTCAGGTTATCGTACCACACATTTACAAATCAAGTCTGTCCCAAAATCATTACTAAATTAATCACTATCATGCCCTCTTTCTCCAATATTGAGGGTAGGTGAAAGCTAGTCCAGTGCTTGATCTAGGGGTTGGAATAAAAAGCTTATGTCGCCTCATAATAAGTGACCCTCAAAATGTTTGTGACAGCATACACACATACTGCTTCTGAATTGCACTCTCGAATGGCAACTCTGAAATGAATGCATTCCATCTGAAGTGGTGATTTTGAGCAATCTAGCAAGCCCCAGGAAGAGAAAATTTGAAATTTGACTAATAGCTAGAGCCCACCTGATGAAGTAGAAGTGGGATTGCATGTTTTTTATCCTCTGTCCTAGTACGTATGCAGCCTCTCAACCTTCCTTTGCATCTCCAGCTTTTGGGGTAATATTGGGCTCTAAAAATATTCAGATATGCTAGGTGAGATACCATTAGCATTGTGCTGTAAACATTAGGCCAAGACCGACTGCTCGGTTCTATCCTAAATGCTGTTGTTGTCATAGGTTAGGGGGTCTGCAAAACTGAATATGGACTTGACTGTCGGATGATTACGCAAAAGAATTTCAGTCTTTCTTATTTCACTGTGATAAGTTAAATCATCCTAATATTTCTGTTCATTGACAGTTGTTTGAAAATAAATTCATTTAACCTGGGCAGAACCCATTTAATTTTAATCATCATAACATGATAAGAGTGATCTTTGGCTGTGACAGTAGAGCTACTTGTCGCACCAGCAGCATCTAGTTCACCTAGGCTGGGCAAGACTAGGCTAGACAGTGACAGTTGCTTATGGGAGTTCCCTACCGTGGCCTGTATGATGTAGTAGTGAGAGGATAACATAACTTGTTTGCACATTCAGCTTTCATGTGGAAAAAGCAACTTTGGCATAATACTTAGACACTGTCCTTGTCTAGGAGCCATCTCATGTGAGCTTTCTCTTTTCTTATCTTGCCCCATGCCCTAAACCAAGCTACATGCCGGATTGACCTGCAATAGAACCCTGAAGGCAATCAAACATTCATATTTACATAGAGGCGCTGTCAGGCAGTGTAAGAATGCTGTAAGTTAAGAGTTAGATTTATGCATGATATGAGGGGAATACAGTGGGGTTCTTTTAAGGGCTTATACTGATGGCTTGGGGCAGGGGTTTACTCAGGGGTCAAATCTCTGAAGTCAGGCAGATTTCATTATGGCACGAGGCTGCTTGGGCTCAGATTTCTGCTGTCTGCGAGACCATTCTACCGTCGTGCTAATCGCTCTACAAGAGATGTGTTTACCGGCACATCCACTTCCGCTCATCACCACATCATGGGAGTTAAAATAGAGAAGCTGACACATTCCCAGTTTACACATGTTAATTAGTGGAAGCGTTAACATGTCGTGTGCCCGTGGAACCCTTCATTATCCTGATTATTGATGTTTCTATGCACAGGGGTCTACAAGGCCTTTTACGGCAGGTCTTGTCATGGAATATTCAAAAGATGGGTCACTTCAAAATGGTAAGTGAACAAACACTTAAAAATGAAGAGAAAAATATATTTTAAAATGGGTAAAAATTACTCTTTAAATATTTATCAGTGATGCTAAATTTATTGTTAACAAGCATAGAATTTGCATTTAACTAGTCTAGGGCTAATTCTAATCTACATAACTAGCTTGATATTAAACCTTTTTGGGTGTGTCCTGGTCTTACCTCAGGCTCTGGGAGAATTTAGTGTACAGGCTAATGTCGGATCTATTTGTTCTGTCATTATTAATTCTCTTTCTTGTTTTACCTTCTTCGTGAACTCAGAATTAGGCCTCATGTTTAAGTTTTAACAAGACAGATCAGTAAACAAAAATGAAAGATGCTATGCGGGAATACAGTCATAACCTTTCCATTTTCTTCAATTAAATTTTCTATTTTTCCACTTGAAGAAGGTAACAAACAGTGTATATGTGGAGGTCATATTTCTAGAACAGTATTTTCTTGGATGGCAGTATGTGGCAATTTAGCCCATGGGAAATCGTATTCTGTCATTGTATCACTATTGCTTACTTTGATAGACACCATTCTCAAAACTAATGTTGTCCACACTCGGAACGAGACTTATAAACCTTTCTCATGGAATATTCATGCACATGTACTTCCGTTAATCAGTAGACCTAGGCTGAAACTGTTGTGCTCCGTGATAGAGGGCTAGATCTGATAGAGGCAAAGGCGTTATGTTACCATGTGTTGCTAAAGCTGAAATATTTAAACATCAGTGAATTGATATTATGCATAGAAACCCCAGAAAGCTGTTCCAGATGAATTGATATTAAATAGAGCAATCTGGCAATATGGGAAGTGCAGCCCATGGTGCACATGAATTTCTTGTCAGGTAGGTTTTACCAAGTGAAGCTCAAATAATTAGAAACCAGTTGATAAGCATTTCAGTGCTTAAAGCATGGCGATAGGGTGAGATTCTTTTGTAGTTGTTATCTTCTCCGAACTTTTATTGCTTGATTTCACAAATTATCCACGTCCGAAAAATGTTAGTCTCACTCAGCACCAGATAAACTCTCTCTCAATATGCTGAAACATGGTAAACAGGAAGTTAGCGCACTGTCCCAATTCAAAAAGAGCTTGACATTCACGTAATCACCCTAGATCGGCCTGGTGTTGACTAAATTGAAAAAGACCCATGCAGATACCTCAAAACAGTTGCAAATAGCCGCACTATTGTGCAAGCCTGCAGGAAAAGGAAATTACCATTGTACAATTATCATTGAACTGTAGACATAATGTCATTTCTTTGTTGTTGTTTTTTTATTTATTTCAGTTATATTTGATTCTGACCATCAGTATACAAGAGGTGATGCCCTCAGTTGGTGCCGGCAATGTGCCCAAGGTGTTGAGTATCTTCACAACATGAGACCAAAAGCAATACTCCACAGAGACCTCAAGCCGGCAAAGTGAGTTGATTTGCTCAAAGCAGGTTGTGGGACGTGTCAAAAAATGTCTTTCTTCGGCAGCTGTGTGCATTATAAGCGTATATTGCATAATATGTTATCCCCAATTCGTAAAACATCCCATTTCATGTCTTGGAAATAAAGACTGCCCAGTTTATGGAATGTCCATATTATACGCTTGTTCGATAAACTGTGAAGTCTGTGTGGGTGGTTCAAGAAAAGTCCACCCCAAGTTGCTCATGCCTGTCCTTTCATGAACTATGTAATCTGTTTGCCAAAGTTATCAAGTGGGCAGTGATTTTATGAGTTGAAAATTTTGTTTATCAAAGAATCTGTTGTGATGCATTTATGAGCACAGTGTGAAATATATAAGTTTACACTATTGGAATAGTGGAGTGGTCAGCTCCTAATGTAAACTTCTTGCATGGCAACCCAAGTGATGCAACTTCATTTAAAGGTCTACAAAGGATTTAAAAGCAGAGTAGAGGCATAATGGTACTTTTCACTAATTTGAATTCAGTTGCAAGAACATTAGAAGGGTATTTTGTTGAATTCAGGAGTAAAGGATTTTGAACTGATTAAAAACTGCAGATCACTAGCTCTGTGAACATCATGGAAAAGAAATATATTCTAAATCATTTTAATATTTGAACAATTGAAGTAAATCCGTGGGAGACGAGGCAGTGTCCACAGTCATTTGTTAGTGGGGATTTTCCTTCCACAGGTAATGATTGGATGGAACAGCTATTAGAATGTATTTCAGCCAGCTGCAGATGGTGGAGATAATGCTAATGATAATAATACTGATAATAAGTCCCGTATCCAGGCTAGTCTCCACTCACACGATTTCACACTCTCATTACTCTAACAGGTCTGATCACTCTAGAACTTTGTCAACTCCCAGGAAAGCTTACAGTTCTGCTGCCATTTTTAGGCACTGATAATTAGTATTCTGACAATATCTTTCACTGGCTATAGCCGGGTACCCATTTTACAGATGGTTGGACTGAGGAAAATGTGGACGAGATACTTTCCCAGGGCACTTACAACATGACCATGATCCAGAATCGAACCTACGACCTTAAGATTGAGTCCAACATCATAATTATTCGGCCATACTGCAACATGGCTGATTAACCCTTTCAAGCATTAGTTATTAGCTACCTTTGGAGGACAGTTAGGGGCATTATGTTACCCACATTCTCTTTATTACTGTGTAGAAGTGTCATGCATTAAAGTACCCAAAATGTCTGGGAGGATACTAGTGTACGGAAAGAATGAGTCCTTTTGTTATTCACATAGGAGAAAAGAGGAATTTTAATTTTCTCTTGAAATGGGGAACTTAGGAGCTTAAAAATGCCTCTGAAAGCTGTTAAAAAGTGCTGCCTGTATATTTGTGTTCTTGCTCACATAAAACAAAAACAATGGTTTTGTTGCTAAGAAGAAACTTGGAGAATACATAACAATTATAAAAATGCTGGCATTTCATTATATGGGGAAATACTCATAAGATCTGCAAGAGTCTTCAGTTCCATTATTAATGTTTTTTTCATTCTCCTTGTTGTTTTCATCAGTTTACTGTTGTTCAACGAAAGAAAAGTGTTGAAGCTATGTGATTTTGGTCTTGCACGTGATATTAAGACAACCATGACAAAATTCAGAGGAACTGCTGTGTTTATAGCTCCGGAGGTATCACAAGGTAAGAAACCAAGATACAGAGATCTGTCCCTTAGGACGTCATCTTTTTCAGCATTCAACAATTGATAATACTAGAAATTTAGTCCTGGCTGGGCCAAATACTGTAGAAAATCTGCTGGACCAAGGACTTCTGTTCAATTTAAATACAGATTCAGTTCAAACAGAAAAGCCTAAAATGAGGAAAATGAACAGGGCTTCTTATTTCGTATTAGCAGTGCTTTTGGTTTGACTGTTTTCGATTTAATCTTTTCTACTGTTTATAAAACTGTGCTGGAGGTTGCATGTGGTCTCACACAGTTTGCAGTGAGGCTCCACTGGGTCAGATACCCAAATTCTGTCTGGTGTAGGTAGGACAGCCCTGTAGAATTCTCTTTGCTGTGCTGTTGGATAATGCCCTGGTCAACTTTTTGGGTTGTAACATCTGGCATGGCCGAACAATCCAATTAGACAGTGGCAGTCAATGCTGCAGTTGAGTACAAATTTGAAAGCTATTATAAATTGGGCTACGGCGATTCTTCACACTGCCTGATGAGCAGAGCTTTTCCATATTTCAAAGTATGGTCTGGGCTGAAGGTAGCCTTAAACTGGTGTAAAGCTTGGCAGATGACCACATGGTCTTGACTATACTTTGGTGATGAACAATATGTGCTTCATCTCTGTCATGTTGAAATCTGAATTGCTGTTCTTTCTTGATTTATAGAAAGTTAAGATATATTAAGTAAATTTCATATAGACATAAGAAACGTCCATATTTTTGCCTTTCAAACTATACCAAACTCTTCCATACCTCTTTTACTGTCTTATTATAATGTTTAGAATTAGTAACAAGTTTTTGGGACACCAAAAAGTATTAATAACTAAGAAAATGCCTCATTTTATATGTCACCTATAATTAATCCATCTAGATTAATAGGATTACTTTGCTTATTGTAAAGCATCACCATATATAATTATTGCAAATTTCATGGGTTCGACTTAACTCGTGAAAACTACCTCCTGACAAAAAAAGGTTCTATTCAAAACTTTTCAAAGGGCTCTCTATTAATTAATATTTGTATTGTGGACAGTAGCTTGCAAGGGAACCTAAATGTGGTCATTTCATATCATCACCCTTTATTGTTTGGACATTATCAGTATATTTTGTTTTCAATGAGAAGTGTGCAGGTTTTAGCAGCCTTTTTATTCTTGGTCTCTGCGCTCATTTACCTGTAAGAAAACCATCCCAAAAAATAGATTCTCCCGCGAAAGTTAGGTCCTTGTGGAAAAAAATAATAAAGACAGTTTTACACTATTTAAAATGGCTGGGAGGACTCGAAGTTTGTTGCAGCATGTTTTTTTTTTCTTTTCTTTTACATCTAGGTGAAAAATACAACGAGAAATGTGATGTCTTCAGCTTTGGGGTTATTGTTTGGGTGACACTGAAAAGAGGACCACCCAAGTCAAAGAAAATGTTCGGTATTCCAACTGCTGATATTTCATTGATGGGCAGAGGTAAGGCAGTACTCTTGTAATGAGGGTAAATATCAAGTATCAAGTTTTTACCAGTGTGTGTAAATACTGTGTCAAGTATTTAACCATGTGATTCTCAACACTGAATTCAAGTTTTGTATTTCACAGTAAAGCATGCTTTTCTTTTTGTGTATGTTTGTTTTCTTGAAAAGGCAGACTGTCTTATGATAAAAAGTCTTATTTCGAAATGAGATGGAAGTTCAGTGAGACTTCACAACCTCAGATCTCTTGCAATCAAAACATACCCTCCGGGATGCTACTCTTCAAAGAATTCTCTGTTGGTGATATCTTTCATAGATTATTCCATCCCTTCCCCCCGAAAATCGTTGTCACAAATTACCATGAGTTTCTGTGTTTTTTGAGGCTTTGCTGCAATTTTGAGAGTTTTCACAAATTTAGACATTTTTCACAAATTTAGTAGAATTTGGCTGAACAATACACTGGTGTAGGTCACAGTCACAATGCTACATTAACGGGAACACAGAAAATGTGTTCCATTTGTATATCTTTCTTCAGTACTGTAGTAAATAATGCAAGGTAGTGATAAATATAATGAATTTATGAAGCTATTTTTGCAAATGTTTCGCAGATTTTGGTGCAAATTTCATCACTTTTTGCATGCACATTTTGCAGTTCTTAGTGCAAATTTTAGAGGTTTGAAATGCAATTTTCCACAGGAACAGATTATTGTTTGACATCAATCTGAGAAACAGAAAAATAAAAATCTGTATATTAATGATAAATCTCGTAGCATGAGGCACCTCGGGTCCAGCCTCCTGCTGACTGCATACTATTGTTACAGATAATGCTCATTGCATGTGTTGTCTGCCGCCTGACCAAATGACATAGGGCTGCAAAATTTGTCCGCCTCACCTAGAGCTCAGCTAGGATACGTATCTATATTCTATTGCCACATTCAAGCAAAACAAGTGGACAGTCGAATTAAGTCTACCATAGCTTCATAAGGAATAATAATAATGCATTACATTTATATAGCACTCATTATATAGCACTCATTCCTATGTCAGGCTGTGAGCACATATTACATGGACATTAATACACATTAATTCATCCTCTCAACAAGTCACCCTTCTCTCTCTCTCTCTCTCTCTCTCTCTCTCTCTCTCTCTCTCTCTCTATGTCATGCAGAAAAGCAAACACATCCATTTATCACACACTCATAAATGTCCCACTGGCAGATTTCTCAACTACAAATACAAACTAAACCTTGAGCAAACACATATGCGCATAAGGAGCAGAAGTCTCAGGTCAGATGAAAGCATAGATTCCAGTCGCCAATACTTTTTTTCTCTTGTTTTCTATTTGCCCTGAACATTCTCTTCCTGTGTTCTAGAGATGAATTAAAATGAGTTAGATCTATTTGTATTCAAAAATACAAGTTAATTTTTTAACCCTCTAGTGCCCAGCGTATCAGATCTGATACATTTCGTGGAACAAAGAAAAAGCAAACCAAGATCATCACCCCACCATAATAGTGTGAAGTCGCATGAGCGGGCATTAGCCTGGATATGAGACTTATAAATCGCATTATTATTATTATTATCATTTTGATGCTTGTTCCAGCATAGTGGATCCAGAAATGATCCAAAAACTGGAGCTCGGACTTTTTGTGCCATTGTAAATAGGGCTGGGCACTAGAGGGTTAAGAACTGTTCTTATGTCACCTAAATTGCTGCAAAGAATGACATGTTATTCTAGACTAGATTCTATTTGAAACTGCAGAAGTTCAGTGAGTATAGTAGAACTCATTTAACACAATAGCCCTGTACTCGAAATCTTGGTTAACCCGATGAAAAATAAAATCACTGTCCTCTTTATTTATAGTAAAACGCCTCAATTGGTTCAGTTACAAGTTTCAGGGAACCTTTGATAACACGATATCTGATGCACCAGTGAGAGTGTAAAATGTGGTGGAAAGAGGAAAAAAACAGCCACTGCAAACAAGCATGACCTTACCTTGTCCATTGGGGGTTTAATGCATGGTGAATATTGCGTCAGTCATAGGTGATGACAATAAACGGTGATCCCTAACAACACACAATGTTAAAACCAGTCAAGAGTATGGAAGCTGTCGCCTATAATCATTGCCGTCTGACAGTTCTATGTTTATGTACCCTTATATTATACTGTAAAGGAATAACAGAAAACTCATTTGCACCACGATGATTTGGTGGACCTCTCCAAATTTTCTATCAACAGACTTCTACTGAGTAAGTGAGTGGCATCTCTGATCTTGCATGTGTCATGAAGGATATTGTAGACGATTCTTCTGTATTCACATTGTCAAAATTGACACATCTTCTAGACAAGGCTTTCATAGGCATTTATTTTGTTAGCATGCTGACAATTTGGTAATAATTATGGTAACTAAATCGTTTCCTAGAACTAAGCAGATCAAATGCTCTCTTCTTTTCAGGTACCATAGATAATTTGCCACAAGAACTGGAAAAACTGATGGAAAGGTTTGTGCTTCTAATGCTGTTATTTTTTTTATTAATGAGGATGGGCACAACAATTAGACTGCTTTCACTCTTTGCAGCTTTTTTTTCCCAGTGTTTCTCCTCTTTTTTTTGCCTTTTGTCTGCTTTGCTACTGACTCTCAGCTCAGTTTTGAAACATCCCATCATTCCATGTTACAAACTTCACTGTATTCCTGGTTTCCTAAATACTCTTTCTTACCCTCTGACTTTGTTATCTCTTTTTATCTTTCCCACTTTGCCCTCTAAATTCCTCCTAATGTACTGGTCTCTCACTTGAAGTCGTATGCAGGTAACAGTTATAGCCTATGCTCTGCTGTGCTCGGTTTTATCCATAGCAAAATTTGATTCATGATTTGTATTTTTGTTTAAACTTCAGGTTTTACTTTTTGTAAATTTGCTTTTGAAATAAACCAGATTGTCTGGTGGGTCTTGCACACAAAGTTGATAGACTTCATGAGAGACGTCGCTAAAGTTATTTCCTAAGAAATCGCAGTTGGTCATGATGGCAGTAATTTTCTCCACTTTCTTGAAAAAGTAGTTGATAATCATTATAAGAGGAAGAATATTTGCCGGAGCATTTTTTATAGTTATTAACAATTATTAGTGAGGATTTAAAAATTGCCTCTGTAAATGGACAGAAGATTGCCAAATGCCATTTGCATTTCTGTATTTAGTTATTCCTAAGCACGTACAGCACACAAGATGCAATTCAATTTTCTTTTTTTTCCTTCATTCGCTCTTTTGCACACTCATTCATTCACTCATCTGTTCATTCTGTCGTTCTGTCACTCGCTCATCTGCTCATTAGTTTATTTATGCAAGCACCTTCATTACTTTAATCTTCATTCTGTTTATTGATATTAGTTTTGGGTACAATATTAAAAGGTGCATAATGACTGGATTTAATTGAGTTAACAAAGCGACTGAATCCCCTCCCCCACTTCCCCCNAAAAAAAAGAAACAGAGACAGAAAGTTCGATTTTGCAGTGTTAAAATCCTGCGGTCTGCAAATTTTTGTACAATGATGCATACATTTTCTCATCTCTACCACAGCTGCTGGTCGACTGATCCTCTGCAGCGTCCCAAGATGACAGAGATTGTGACAATATTATCAACACCAGAGCAGGTGAGTGGTGGATTGTTTACTACTCATATTAGTGTGTTACATAAACCAAGTAAGTTTCAGGAATATTAATCAATAGATTAGACAAATCGGAAAGCTCTTTTTTGTCATTACGTCACCGTTAATCACATACTCAACAGTTGGGTAGTGAGTTCACTGTTTTCAACATTGAAATGTTTTGCTAACACTGTTTGTAGGAAGTAATGCTCATGTACTGATTCTGTAAAAAAAAAGTTCAATGATTAGAAAAATATCTGCTTAGTTAAAAATCTGTCACCATTATCATGAAGTGCATAATATTACATAATAGTAGTAATAGTAAAATTTGTAAGTCTTGTAGCCTCGTATTCAGGCTTTACCTACTCATACAGTTTCATTGTATTACTGCCTCAGTAGGCACAATCATTTTAAGGCATTTTCAACTCAGTATGCTGTGCCACTGCCATTTATAGGTGCTGATCACTAGCATTCTGACAATACCTTATACTGCCAGTCAACTGCTTTACAGGCAGGTGGATTTTAAAAATGCCTCTCTTATACAAGACATTTGCATTGTTTCTTTTTTATCTTCAGTATTTCAAAGATGGATCACTTCAGGAGGGGGTGCCCAAAGATAGGTACAGTTTTGTTGTGTTTCACTTAATCACTACCACCCTATTGTCTCTGTTAACCCTTACGCTGCCATCTCATTAACCGTATTATCACACCCTGAATGCCAAACTTTTAAAAAATCAAAATTTAAAAAATTGAAAATGAAACGTCTAAAGTGAACAAAGCAGAAACCAGCTCAAAGGAACAGCAAATCAACCAGAGTTTCAGCTGTTTAAATATGTTTAGGACAATGGGAGGTCACTCACGCATAATATTACCTTCGTATTTTTTGTCCATTCTTCTTCAAGCAGTATGGAGTATAATTTTGACTTTTGTCTCACCCAGCAGTCAATGCTACTGGAGTATTCGACATTTGTCAAACATGGCAATGTAAGGATTGCGATTTCCTAACAACATAAGTGACGTCATGCCACTTTTATTCACATTTTTAAAAGTTGACATCAGAAGCCACTTCTGGCCATCATATAAATAATTTTGCAAAAAGAGATTTTTCAACTCTTTACAATCCACCTTACAATCTAAGGTCTTAACAAATCTTTAATTTCTGAGTTGCAGTTCTAGAGTTCCCCTCACCTTTTTTTTTTATCTCTTTATTTTGTTACAGTCAGTGAGCTTTACATTGAGAATGTTTGCCAGAAAGCTTATGACTTTCATAGTTAAAATAAGCTAAAGTTACTGTTTGACTTTATTAAATGAATGATTTATGAAAGTATTATCATCAGAGAATAAAAAAAAAGAACTAACCTAACTGGGCTTAGATATAGTTGTTTGAAATGGTAGAGAAAGTCATGGGACCTCATCCCATCAGGGATAAAAATGTGTTCTTGTACATCCAAACACTAAATCAAATTGTTTCCGCTCCTACAAATGTGTTATAAGGTACCAACTTTTGAGTGAAATTTTGACAAAAATAGTAAAAATCACTCATTTTAATGAAAATTGCCTGTTTTCAACAAATGATATCTGAAAAGCCATTTCATTTTCATCCCTGAAATTGCTTGCACTCTGGTATCTATATATATTTGTACACTGTACTAAAATTTCAATATCCTATCAAAGATACTTTTTAATATACTTTACTTCAAAGATACACTATCCTGAAGGGGACCCTGAAACAACAAGTTTCACTTCTTTTGTGGGCAAAGTTACATGACTACTGTCATAAACCAAGGGAAGTGACTCAGCAAGAACAGGAAGCTAAGATTCGCTAAATGAATCAGCCTTTTGCATAGCTTTCACTATACTTGATCCTTTTCCATATCTTCCAGTCATGTAAATTATTGCAAAGACAGCTTAAAGCAAAGCACAGCACGATCTTTTTAAGAACTCCCAGACTCTTCATTTAAATCAAATTCCAACTTGTGAAGATAATTCCAGAGCTCTTTGGTGGTATAAGCAAGACCTAGCATATCAGTCAACTCACAGACAGAATGCATGTGGAGTAAGAAAAATCTAGCAGATGGCCTCAGTCTTATCTATTGATTTGGAAGCAATTGCGACAAAAGTGAGAGGACTTATTATAAAAGGACATGACATCTCAGAGTATCCAAAGGATATCCAACACTTTCCTGTACAAGTTTAGCACTTTCAAGGCTTTTTTTTTTTAGCTTTCCAGTGAGTAATAGCGACACCTGTCTAATTGTGATTGCTCTCTTATGTGATTTTGGGGTTCCAACACCAGCTAAAATTTTAGACCCTCCAAAAGTTGGAAGGCAAAGAATCGTTTGGCAACAGCACGAAGTTAAACATCATGAAGATGAAATGGAGAATTTTTGAATGTCCTGCCTTCAATGGAAAGCAAAACATAAGTTGGAGTTCAGGGCCATCAGACTTCCATTCCTAAAGTACTCTGAAACTCTGGATGGATTCACAACAGGTCAAAGAATCATGAAGGTGACACTGACCCAGCTTACTTCGTAAAGACAGACTTTGAACAAGTGCATGGTAAAGTTCAGAATGTTGTTAGTGTAGTCAGGGAGGATCTGACTACTGACCTGCTGTATTTGTTGAGATCTTAGTCCAGGTCAGAGGATGATGTTTCCAAGCCAGGATGGTGCAAGAAACCTGTTTTCTTGATTTCCTTGCATCACAACTAGAGAGTGAGACTGGAAAATCCTGTTGATCATCCCCTACAATACTACTTTGCATACCCAGAGGACATATTGACAGCAGGTATAATTGATAAAGATGAAAACATTTACAAAGCTGCCACTGAATTGAATTGGACAACATGGTCTCAGGACCAGGCTGAAAACTTCCGGATATGTGACAAGTGATCATATACGGTCAACTCCAGTGCTTCTCATACTCTGACCATGCTAAAATGGAAACCTCGATCATAACACCACCACCGCTGCTCTCTCATTTGCCCAGTAAACTGTTAACATAACTTGAGCCATTATATCTGCCACATTTCCTTTCCCACTTACAATCAGTTGAGATGGCAGTTAAAGAACTCAGTTCAGCTTACCGTAAAGGTAATTAACTTAGCAAGGCTGGGTGGAGTAGACAAAGTGTTAGCTGCACAGTACCTCACTCTGAATTATCTGAGACTTAAACCCATTAAATTCATCCATGTCTTGGTCTAGTATGAAAACATTTTAAGTAGAAGTTTTAAACAGATAGCTACTTCATCTGTTGCCTTTGCAATGTATTGAGTGAGAGACAGATTATAAGGGGTCTCTAGCATAGGAATAATAAGCGCAGCAAAATATGAAAGCAATGTAAATAGTACAAATTGTGAAAAGTGAATGCAAAGAACAACAAATAATGCAAACAGTGAAGCTACCCCTCAGAAATAGTGGGAATCTGGAAACTGCGTTTGGTTGAGGAGGGAGAAGGTGTGATAGTGATGAATAGTTGGACACTATGCCATAGCCAGCAGAAGGATTTTGAATATGATTATCAGTGTGTCTGGTCTGTATTTATCACACAGTGATTCATTCTCCTGCATAAACATTTTTTTATACATTTCTTCACAGTGCAAGTGAATTACCTGAAGACTTTGTGGAAATAGCTCCCACAAAAATTAAGAATGATACGGTTTGTATTTAAAATATTTAATTCCTTTATTATGTGATCAGCATATATTTTGATTTAGTTTAGAAGAAACACATTGTTTACTACTGGAGAAAACTGCCATATTAAGGTAAATTTGAGAATGTTACACAGCTTGTATGCATGTATCTACTACACATTTTACCTTAAACGTGGACACGCACATCAGACACAATTTTCTGTTTTCCAGGACTTTTTCCCCATGAAAATTATCTATGGTGCATACAGAGGCAATCTGGCAAAGAAATAGCATCGTTCTGTTCCCTTATGTGTGTAATATGACACAATAAAAACAGCTGGGGTGACCAGGATTTGCCCTTGCATCTATAGTTATTCCGCTTCCCCGAACAGCAGCGACTTGTGGCAAAAATGATGACGTCACTGAAGGTTCAGCCACTATAGTCACCTCTATCTGACAATGTATTATTCAGCTTTCAATTATGGTTTTGGTAATCCAAATTCAAGAGTAAAGTTTGACCATGTAAGACAGGTAAAGCATTGTGCATTTTTGTTGCCTTAGCATGATTTTGTTTGACACAGCTGCCGTTTATAGTGGAATTAAAAGATTCATACAGATGTGTTTCACCCGTCTGTAGAGCACTGGCTAGACAGCTTGGCCATGCAGATAGAAGGCATTTGATGTAAGTTTATGATCACAATGAGCGCAGTGTGTGTAAGAATGAGGACTTTGCATAATGTAACCTTGTAGGCAGAGATATTCGATAATTTTGACAGACCCATGAAAGACTGCTTTTTTGGAACAACAGGGTATCGTACAATTTAATATGATCTGTAGGACAATGCAACTTTCTGTTAAATAAGCCGTTTAAGGAAATATTCAATAAACATACAAATTCAGATTTGAAAACTGAGGAATTGGAGAGGGGGGCAATTGCTCAGTATTTAGCTATACATGCTCCTTCTTAATGTATATTTTGTTTTTCTTTACTTGCTGTAGCATCGCATTCTTGGTAAAGGAGCATATGGTGTTGTGAATCTAGCAAAATGGAAGGGACATGACGTGGCATTAAAACTGTTTGAGAAGACTGGAAGGTCATTTCAACGTGAACTAGAACAGCTGACCAAACTTAGACATGAGAATATCATCAGGCTGTATGGTGAATACTACCCTGAAGGGAAGGTAAGTGTTGGTTGAGATAGGAAGATCATGTTGTAGAGGAGATCACAGAGTTCGTCAAAAGATATCATGGCAGAAGATTAAAACTGAATGAGAATTGAAAACATACCCTTATTCAAACTTTTGGGGATATCATTTTGGGTGTCATGCATTGATATACAGTACATGTAATGCTGACAACAATTCAGGTTATTGTACCACACATTTACATATCAAGTCTGTCCCAAAATCATTACTAAATTAATCACTATCATGCCCTCTTTCTCCAACACTGAGGGTAGGTGAAAGCTAGTCCAGTGCTTGATCTAGGGGTTGGAATAAAAAGCTTATGTCGCCTCATAATAAGTGACCCTCAAAATGTTTGTGACAGCATACACACATACTGCTTCTGAATTGCACTCTTGAATGGCAACTCTGAAGTGGTGATTTTGAGCAATCCAGCAAGCCCCAGGAAGAGAAAATTTGAAATTTGACTAATAGCTAGAGCCCACCTGATGAAGCAGAAGTGGGATTGCATGTTTTTTATCCTCTGTCCATGTACGTATGCATCCTCTCAACCTTCCTTTGCATCTCCAGCTTTTAGGCTAATATTGGGCTCTAAAAATATTCAGATATGCTAGGTGAGATACCATTAGCATTGTGCTGTAAACATTAGGCCAAGACCGACTGCTCGGTGCTATCCTAAATGCTGTTGTTGTCATAGGTTAGGGGGTCTGCAAAACTGAATATGGACTTGACTGTCGGATGATTACGCAAAAGAATTTCAGTCTTTCTTATTTCACTGTGATAAGTTAAATCATCCTAATATTTCTGTTCATTGACAGTTGTTTGAAAATAAATTCATTTAACCTGGGCAGAACCCATTTAATTTTAATCATCATACATGATAAGAGTGATCTTTGGCTGTGACAGTAGAGCTACTTGTCGTACCAGCAGCATCTAGTTCACCTAGGCTGGGCAAGACTAGGCTAGACAGTGACAGTTGCTTATGGGAGTTCCCTACAGTGACCTGCATGATGTAGTAGTGAGAGGATAACATAACTTGTTTGCACATTCAGCTTTCATGTGGAAAAAGCAACTTTGGCATAATACTTAGACACTGTCCTTGTCTAGGAGCCATCTCATGTGAGCTTTCTCTTTTCTTATCTTGCCTCATGCCCTAAACCAAGCTCCATGGCGGATTGACCTGCAATAGAACCCTGAAGGCAATCAAACATTGATATTTACATAGAGGCGCTGTCAGGCAGTGTAAGAATGCTGTAAGTTAAGAGTTAGATTTATGCATGATATGAGGGGAATACAGTGGGGTTCTTTAAAGGGCTTATACTGATGGCTTGGGGCAGGGGTTTACTCAGGGGTCAAATCTCTGAAGTCAGGCAGATTTCATTATAGCACGAGGCTGCTTGGGCTCAGATTTCCGCTGTCTGCGTGTGTTATCTGCTGGCTGGTCAGGGGACACTGGGGTTCAAAATTCTACCGTCGTGCTAATCGCTCTACAAGAGATGTGTCTACCGGCACATGCACTTCCGCTGATCACCACATCATGGGAGTTAAAATAGAGAAGCTGACACATTCCTAGTTTACACATGTAAATTAGTGGAAGCGTTAACATGTCGTGTGCCTGTGCAACCCTTCATTATCCTGTGCTTTTAATATTTTGTTTTCTAATATTGATTTTTCTATGCACAGGGGTCTACAAGGCCCTTTACGGCAGGTCTTGTCATGGAATATTCAAAAGATGGGTCACTTCAGTATGGTAAGTGAACAAACACTTAAAAATGAAGAGAAAAATACATTTTAAAATGGGTAAAAATTACTCTTTAAATATTTATCAGTGATGCTAAATTTATTGTTAACAAGCATAAAATTTGCAATTAACTAGTCTAGGGCTAATTCTAATCTACATAACTAGCTTGATATTAAATCTTTTTGGGTGTGTCCTGGTCTAACCTCAGGCTCTGGGAGAATTTAGTGTACAGGCTAATGTTGGATCTATTTGTTCTGTCATTATTAATTCTCTTTCTTGTTTTACCTTCTTCGTGAACTCAGAATTAGGCCTCATGTTTAAGTTTTAACAAGACAGATCAGTAAACAAAAATGAAAGATGCTATGCGGGAATACAGTCATAACCTTTCCATTTTCTTCAATTAAATTTTCTATTTTTCCACTTGAAGAAGGTAACAAACAGTGTATATGTGGAGGTCATATTTCTAGAACAGTATTTTCTTGGATGGCAGTATGTGGCAATTTAGCCCATGGGAAATCGTATTCTGTCAATGTATCACTGTTGTTTACTTTGATAGACACCATTTTCAAAACTAATGTTGTCCACACTCGGAACGAGACTTATAAACCTTTCTCATGGAATATTCATGCACATATACTTCCGTTGATCAGTAGACCTAGGCTGAAACTGTTATGTTCCGTGATAAAGGGCTAAATCTGATAGAGGCAAAGGCGTTATGTTACCATGTGTTGCTAAAGCTGAAATATTTAAACATCAGTGAATTGATATTATGCATAGAAACCCCAGAAAGCTGTTCCAGATGAATTGATATTAAATAGAGCAATCTGGCAATATGGGAAGTGCAGCCCATGGTGCACATGAATTTCTTGTCAGGTAGGTTTTACCAAGTGAAGCTCAAACAATTAGAAACCAGTTGATAAGCGTTTCAGTGCTTAAAGCATGGCGATAGGGTGAGATTCTTTGGTAGTTGTTATCTTCTCCGAACTTTTATTGCTTGATTTCACAAATTATCCACGTCCGAAAAATTTTAGTCTCACTCAGCACCAGATAAACTCTCTCTCAATATGCTGAAACATGGTAAACCGGAAGTTAGCGCACTGTCCCAATTCAAAAAGAGCTTGACATTCATGTAATCACCCTAGATCGGCCTGGTGTTGACTAAATTGAAAAAGACCCATGCAGATACCTCAAAACAGTTGCAAATAGCCGCACTATTGTGCAAGCCTGCAGGAAAAGGAAATTACCATTGTACAATTATCATTGAACTGTAGACATAATGTCATTTCTTTGTTGTTGTTTTTTTATTTATTTCAGTTATATTTGATTCTGACCATCAGTATACAAGAGGTGATGCCCTCAGTTGGTGCCGGCAGTGTGCCCAAGGTGTTGAGTATCTTCACAACATGAGACCAAAAGCAATACTCCACAGAGACCTCAAGCCGGCAAAGTGAGTTGATNCATTGCATGGAGTGATCCTCTGCCATTTCAAAGAACTATATCTGGGTTCAGAATAACCCAAAATCATTTTTTTATTCAACTTATGAAAGTACACACTTTACATAGTAATGTTATGCCAATAACTTCATTTTGCAAAATAATAACTTACGCCTCATATAAATGCATAACATTTATTAGCCTGAGCAAGCAATTTCATTGGATGCTTTAAAACGATGCATCAAGTTCCAGTATGTACAATTCATATATGAATCTGTAAGAATGAGAACTGTTTCCACCAGTCAAACTGAATGGTATACATACAGCAGAAAGGACTACAGTGCCATTGTTGACAACAGATGTATTATGTTCACACTGTATATAAAACCACTGTTTGACATGTGGCATATGCCTTCTTGCGCTCATTCCATCCGCCTTAAACAAACATGAATCGCAAGATAATATCCTGCTTTAATATTATTTGAAACAAAAATATATGTGGAGGTTTTCTTTTATAGACAATTCTGTTGATATACATTTTATCTGTACATGCAGTTTTGCCATGCATATTGTTGACTGTGATTCTCGGTGATTCTGCTACTGACATAATCATTTTGATTACATTTATCTTTCAGATAAGTACAGAATTTTTAAATTTATACTTTATTGAAATATTATCCTGGTCGATTTACCTGCTGTACCATTACTGTAACTGACAATGTTTTTTACAAATTTCCTTTGTCTTGACTATGTAAACCAGCTGTTATTTTATGGGAATTTTTTAATTGATGTACATTTCTGAATGGCAGTGATATTGCACCTACTCTTTCATATAAAGGTAACATTTGTTACTGCAAATCTTATGTTACTTTTCCTATATACAATATTTACAATAATTAGGAGTCTGGTTATGAAGAGGCAGTATAAAACAAATGCCTATATCGTTATAGTTATATACCCATAACATGGGCAGTTTCGCATGCATATTATAATTTGTTTCATCACAGCTTTCATTAATGGCAACATTGAATAAATGAAGTGCAATAATCCTTGGCTGGCTGACTGGCTGGTTGGTTGGATTTCTTTGTCCTTTAAAGAAATCCATAATATTTCAAGTATGGGTCTCAAATTTAAATTCACCAGGAAGAAACAGTAAGAAATATATCAATATATCCAGTTAAGTTAGTGGCGCTCCAGGGAATTTAGAGATGTCCCTAAGGAAGGAGATTAAATAGAAAAAAACTGTTTGTGTAAATAAGTGCACTCAGTCAACTTCGTATGTGGAAGTAACAAACATTTATTTTTGTTTCGTCACTGTAATTGATAATTTTAACTTCAGTCTCATACTATTATTGTTCTGTGTAAAAGAAACAGTGATATATACACAAAAAGAACTTCTCCATTTGTTTTCAGTAGCTTTAGTGAATAGATTTATTTCAACATTTGCAACAGCAAACTGTATGAAATGGAACACAAACACAGTTAATCTAATTTTTTTGTATTAAAGTAATGCAGCCTATAATTAGAGCAATGGCTCCTTGAAATTAGTAACCAGAGCACATTCCCACGTTTATTGTGAAATCATTTCATATGAAATTAATGATATTTACAAAACATTTTGCAAATTCCAAGATTTTGTTATATACATGTATATCTATTTGTTACAAAATGTTATTGGCATTATTGGCATTCCTTACAATCCCATTTTTTTTTTGTGGGGGGGAATGGGTTAAATCTTACGCTCTCTCACCTGTAATAAATAATTCAGCCCCGTGTTCAAATGGCCTTCCATCCCAACTAGCTCAACTTCATGTTAGACATAGCCTTGGTCTTTACCATTAACATGCTGCAGTGTGATCCTTTATGATGCAAGATCTTGATTGCCATGCTATTGCTATGGACTAAAGTGAAAATGGTGACCCTTGTTTCTCTCTATAATGGATAATCTGACATATAACTAAATATAAGGGTACTTAATACAGTGTATACAATGATTTAGTGGGTCCCGTGATTATGGTGTAGATATGAACCAAAGTACAGATCTGACTTGCAAATTTTGTATAAAAGCATATCTTGTAGTTAAGCTGATGGTACAACCTGTTGTGCAGACTTGGTGCAGTGTTTTGGGGTATTTTAAGCATTGGATTCGCTGTAAATTCTCTGTGTCAAATTTCTATAACTTTATCTTAAATTAATAACTTGAAATTTTACAGCAATGTTTACCTTTTTTTGGTTTAGACTCTTATAATTTATATCATGTCTTATTTTATTTTTGATGCTATACTGCAGGTATAGTTTACCCGATACCTGATAAAAGTAATATTGTATAAAATTAGCATAAATATTTTCAGTTGCAGTAGGTCTTGTGTGTTGCTTTCTTGCTTGCATGCATTCACCTTGTGGGTCTTGACAGAAGGTGAGAAGTCATGAGTGTAAGAGAGTGAATCTGAAAAAGAAATGAAGTTTGCAATATCAAAATTCCATAGTAGATAGACAGACAGAGATGAACGGGTGGGTGGGCAGGCAGATACGCAGGCATTGTGCTTACTGCAGAAATTCTCATAAATGGTTGCAGAGCAAACATACTATTGTATGTTGGCACGTAGCAGCAAACGGGACAATATGAAAGTGTGGAGTTCTCATTATTATGTCCCACATAGCCAGAAGCCAGTTGAGGGGCCAAAAGATAGAGCACTTGCCTCTTGGTATGAAAGGGCCTGGGTTCAAAATTATAAGCAGCAGGTCTCTCCTAGGGTAATTTTTGTGGTATTTGAAAAAAAGCACCTTCATATTTCATATATCTGCGTTGTAGTGTTCTTGGGCAAGAATTATGTATGTCCCAGTTCTCACTCCCACCGGTAAAAAGAACTTAAAAGAGTCCAATGCAGTAAGTTTACGTTCTAGTGTTTTTGGACAATGACATGTGTTGTAAGCAGGTGAAAGCTTACTACATTTGTCATACACCTCCCCTCCCNAAACACACTTTTTTCATTCCTCCTGCGTAACACCCCTGCTTATTCTCCCCCCTTGATCATCGTTTTGCCTTAGTTACGCCACAGTGCACGTGGCCTGTGTGTTGTTTGACCATTGCGTCATGGCATGGCCAGCTTGGGGTGTTCAGCTCTTTGTTTTGATTGGCTTAAATTTTAAAGAGAAGTGGCCAGCCTCTAGGACTGGGGCAGCTAGCGATGTATGGAAGCTGCTCTCCTGAGAGCTGGAGCACCCCTCGTCCGCCACGCCTCGACCGTTTTCCCTTGAGAAAAAGGCTTAGTATCGTCTTGTTTGTTTGTGTGCTTGCCTGTTTTTAAATTGCTTAGGATTTTATAACTGCTAGAGCCCTAGTATAGTAGAGATATTGTCCGAGAAATGTTTTTAATTAATTGATTTCGATGATTGTAACAGGATAAGTGTTTTTGTTGAACATTGGAACATTCATGTAATAACTAAGTACTGTAGTAGTACTAGTAGACTGATGTTGAGTAAGTCTAACTTGCTAATATAAGGTATTAGTAGTACTGTATTTGTAATGATGCTTTTCAGGACACTTGAATATATGGTTGTAGTTTAGACTTGATTTTCATGTGTATCATGATTTATCTATTTGCAGAGTATGGACTGCACTGACACCGTTTATTTTATACCTTGAAGAACCATTGCTTGTATTGAGAAAAAATGTTTATTTTGTACTGGAACGCTTGTGTTATACTGAGAAGAAACGTTTTGTTTGTACAAGAAACGTTTCTGTTGGGTTGTGGACTCCAATAGTAATAAAGTTAAATTGTTTACCGTGTGAACTGGAGTTGTTTCTACACTGTTTGATGGAGTGAACTTCTGTCTTCATTGTGACTGTGACTGGGGTGCTTGACTCCCTTCCTAAGCCTCATACCCTATCATAGGGACTTTACTGATCACCATCATCACCTCAGCTTTTGTGGGACCTCCTTATTTCCACCCGCTCACACATGTATGTCCCAGTTCTCACTCCCACCTGTAGAAGAACTTGTGAGTCCAGTGCAGTAAGTTTAGTTTGTAATGTTCTTGGGCTACACACTCATGTACCAGTTCTCACTCCCATCGGTAAACGAACTAGAAAGTCCATCACAGTAAGTTTAGTTTGTAGAGTTCATGGGCAAGACATGTATGCCCCCATACTCACTCCCACCCATAGATGACCTTCGGAGTCCAATGCAGTAAGTTGACTTTGTAGTGTTCTTGTGCTAGACATTTTTTTCCCTGTTCTCTCTCCCATCCGTAAAAGAACTCAAAGAGTCCAACACAGTAAGTTTATTTTGTAGTGTTCTTGGGCAAGACATGTATGTCCCAGTTCTCACTCCCATGTGTAAAGTATCTGGCTTTGAGATGAAAACAAGGGGCTGCACCACGGTGACCAGTTATGACTTTGTTAATGGTTTCCTTCATAATACTTGTTCTTGGATGGACGTCATGGCTTAAGAGGCATCCTCATGAACACTCTGTTCCCCTCTTGAACAGTCATCGAAGAGGAAAGACAATGACTCTCCCTCACTCCCTGTGAGTTGCTGATTATTCTCTTGGCTTTTCCATGGAGTCAGGACTGTCTGTCAGATCCCTTGGTGACATCTTGCTCAATGGATCTTTCGGTGTTTAGCCTCTGGCATGCCTTATCATGGGCATCCCACACATCATCTGTTACATCTGCTTGGTTGAGCTTTAGTGTGCTTTCAATCATTATCATTCCACAAGGTAGTCTGCCTGCTCATTCCTATGCACACCTGCATGCCCAGGGCAGAAAATCTAGGTAAAATCTTTGATCCTTGCTATCCTGCTTGACTCCACCCACTCAGTCCTGAACCATTCTGCCTCCATCTTGTGTGACTTGCTCTGGAAGGCCGTGATAATTTTAATTTATAATATTATGTATGATGTGTCTTGTGGGCCTAATACGTACCTTTGATAACAACTTCAGGCATGCTCTTGCCATTCACAAAGTTAAATAATAGGATACACACTGGACCCCATTTGAAATGGTCACTGCTGAACTGCAAACCTGGCTCCACTAGAAAAGGCAAGGGATCAGCATTAAGTATGAGTACCAATGACTACAAGGGCGTAGGAAAGGGAGATTTGACTGGTTCCGACGAATAAACCAATCCAGCAACTATGAAGTTCCTCTCATATAAAGGAACGGGGAAGGGAACTGAATCCCAGTTCTACTTCCATTAAGCTGTGTGGTCTGGCATAATATACAACACGAAATTAACCATTTTAATTTGTCCTGAAGCCCCTACCCCTCGGCCTCCACTCGATCAAAAGCAGGGTGGACCCATCAATATTGTCAGGGGGTGGGTGNTGGGTGGGAGGGGGCTAAATGTGCACCAAAGACGCAGGTATAACCAACAAAGGGGAGAGCATTGTCTAAATTATCGTGAATTTTTTAAAGAAATTGGTTTTAAGTGGGTTATGCAGAAAAGCGGGTCTTGGTTTAGCCATATAGATGCAATATGAATTCACTCATTACCATGGAAATCATGATTGTGATAGGCATGAAAGATGAGCTGGATGGCTGAAGAGTGTGAAGACATGAGTTGGTGGTACAGCAGTCACAAGTGCTGATGGCGATAACACTAATGGTGATGATGAATGATGATGGCGATGATGATGATGATGATGATGATGATAATGGTGGTAATGATAGTAATATTTATGGATGGAGATTTGGGACTCTCAGCGCAATATAACTGCAGAATGATTCTTGCACCTTTCCTTCCAGACCTTGTGAGATCAAACACTGGTGCAAATTATGCAAAACTATGAAAGTAACGTACTTTCAGTTTTACTGATATCATTTTTGTTAATCCAAGGACGAACTTTTTGTGTACAACTCCTAATTTATCTACAATAAGCATGATAAATATTCAATGATATCTCCTCTATTTATCTCCTTTGAAATGGGGAGATAGACTATTTCTCCAACTTTTCCCGATAAAACGTACGTGTTAATAAGAACTCAATTAGAACAGAAATTTCTGTGATTTTCATTTCTTTTTGAGCAAAATCAGTGGTAGTGATATCAGGGTTACATTTTTTTTTGGTTTCTGCAATCTTACAAAATGGGAAGCCACAGTCCTTCAATAGCAAAGGAGATATCAGTTTCTAGGCAAGCCAAGATGACTGCGACTTGTGCAGAAGACACAGGAAATAATATACTGACTAGCGAGTGGTGTTTGCTAGACTTATATCTTTGCATCTTTGCCTCCTTTACTAGCATTCAGACCACCGTTGATTCTTGCCACGTCTACTCCGACACAAAGCCAATGATTAGATGTTCTGCTAAAAAAAAAATTAAACTGTAGATGGTTGAGCCATGTTGCCCAGCTTTCTTTTCCGATTTTGTACAAAATGCAACACATTATTTTCTAGCAAACCTCTAGTGGGTGTGCATCATTCCTCACTGTAAGTGGCGCGCACCAACCAAAAAGAAACCTTTGCTAAGGACTGCCCATAGAATACAAGGAAAAAGGCGTGGCTTCCCAGTTTGTCAAATTGCAAAGACCAAACAAATGCAGCCCTGTTGTTTGGACTGGTTATTTTCTGCTCTCAGTTGGATTACAGAGGAGGGTTTTGAGGAAAGAAGTCATACACTAGTCGTCTACGTAGATGTGCTCTGTTATGCCGTATGTATAATTTATTAGTTAATGTACTGCGTTAACAGCAGTGAAGACTGTTGATGTTTTGGGAGCTTCCCATGGTTACCACAGTGCGTTAACCAACCAAAAACATACGGCCACTGATCTAGTAAGATTTTGGTGACCACTGGTGTGCCGGCAAATCTGCTATCTACAGTGCACTTGTGCTTAATGCCTCCATAAGGAAATCTAAAAATAAATTTGGAATCAGGGAAGACATAATATTGAAGAGACACAGAGATGATATTACTGAAAAATATTATGGAGAGACTACATGTATTTCTTTTTTTTTTTTTATGGAGTAGCGTGGTCAAATGGTTATGGGTTTGGACTCAAGATCTAGAACCTTCCACAGTCGGGGAGGAATTCCATTGTGTGCCAGAAAGATTTCCTCAAGCAACACACCCAACCAACAACATACTCTAACCCTAACCATAACCCTAACCCAGTGTCAGGGTTAGGGTTAGGGTTAGGAGAGTAGGATTAGGGTTAGGGCTAGGGTATGTTGTTGGTTCGATGTGTTCCATGCGGAAATCTTTCTGGCACACATATGGAATTCCTCCCCACAGGGGTGTTGTAACTGCCTTGGGAAAGCATCTCATGTACATTTTCCTCAGTCTATCCATCTGTAAATCGGATACCTGGCTAGAATGCTAGCCATCAGCACTATTAATGACAGCGGCACTGTATTCTATCACGCTTGCTGGGGTAATGATACTTGATAGTGTGATGTCGCGTGAGAGGGTGCCAGCCTGGACAAGAGACGAACACATGATAACTGTGCAGTGTGGACCAGAAGTTTTTCCCCCCACAGTTTGCGACATCGTTTCACATAAGGAAGAAACACAAAAAGAAAAAAGTGTTTCGGTGCTTCGCTCTTGCTTCTGGTTGGCTGTGTGGTGAGCCGATAAACAAGAATAAGCGAAGAAATCGTGTTGAAAGTGAGCCGTCTTCGCATTTGGAAAGGGGAGTATAGCCAAGGTGGGCGATGTTTTATTATCGAAAAGCAGCAAAGCATCGATGTTGCTTATCAAATTCGATTCAGCGATATATTTTATTGTGAACGCTAACTTGACTTGGATCTGTAGAAAAAGCAGGATCTTTCTTGGGGTGAGTGAAGGGGAGGGGGGATATGGAGCATGGATGTTGCCCCTCAGAATATACATCAAACAAGTGGAAGCTGCTCAAGATAATTTATATTCAAATAAACCGACCTGCCTCACTTTATTGGAGTAATTGCTGGGATCCTGTACCCTATCTCCTCTACCGCCTAAACCAACACGACTCGACTTTCACTCGAGTGCTTGGAGATCATCGTGTCACTGGAGACCCTTGTAAAACTATGAAATGTATTTAGTCTAAATGAGTCTTGGCCATCACTCTTAACTAAGTCACAAATTATGAAAAAGCTATAATTTATATCGATTTCCTGACATCGTTATGTCCATCCCCCAGAAGCCAGTTAACGATTTGGCGGGAATATCACAAGTTTGCCACTTCGCAGGGAGCAGGGAGAGATCAGAGGGGGTAGACTAGATGAAATTGCAGCGCCTGAGTTGGACAGTCATCGGGCACATGAATAAAACTATTATCTAGAAAAGTACTTCAGTCCCATCTTTCATGTGCTCTGTTGTGGTAAGGTCCTTTGTTGTCGCTTTGAAGAATATTTATAGGCCTAGATGGGCTATTACTGTATTATCCATCGAGGATTTAGACTAGACTAGTCTAGATATAGAGACTAGACTAGGTCTAGATTAGTCTATACATGGTAGTCTACATTGTTTTGGCTTGACGAGTGAGGTGGTGGTTAAGATCTCGATGTCTGTATGATCTGATGATGCAGATTGTAAATGTCTCTCTGAATCCATAATATGCTCATTTTGAACTGAGTAATTTATAGGCTAGCTCCAGACTAGATCTAGTCTTGGTAGTCTAGTTCTAAATAAGTCAAGACTACACTGACCAGATCTAGACTAGTCTAGTCTAGTCTATATATACTCACGATCAAAAGTAAGTATACACCTCAATCATAACCCATAGCAAAAAGACAACGTGACAATGGGAGGTGAAAAGTGTGTTGTTCAAACCTGGGGTTTATTTTCAATAAAGTTCACGCAAATGGAACCTCTTTGTCTCGAATCTGGGGTCTGAAGTTCCATATTTTGTGGAGGAGGGTGAAAACAAAAAATCAGACTCCTCGTCCATAAATAAGTCCCAACTAAAACGATGCAGAATCTTGGCGGCTTACCTTGTCCGTCACTTTTTGAACTGTAAAGGTCAAGTCACACTTGAAACTAGTACCTTGTGTGCCCTCCGGCGGCATTAATCACAGCAGTGCATCTGCGCCGCATCGAGTTGATCAATGTTGCCAACTGCTGCTGTGGAATGTTGTTCCATGCCTGTGTCAATGCTTGAAGTAGTTGGTGCTGGTTCTGTGATGGGGGGACCATGGCTTCGACTTAGCGTCCAATGATGTCCCAGACGTGCTCTATAGGGTTGAGGTCTGGGGAGACGGCAGGCCAGGGGGTGAGGACGTTGATGTCCTACCATGAACTGCTAGGTCACTTGAGATTGATGGGATGGGGCGTTGTCGTGCTGGAGAGTGAATCCAGGGTGTTGATTTAAAAACGGAATAGCGTGAGGCTAGAGGATGGTGGCTGTATACCTCGCTCCTGTCAGAGCAAGAGGAACATGAACAAGAGTTGTTCTGTGATCTCTGGTGATGCAGCCCCATACCATCGCCTGCCCATAGCCTCTATTCGGGGCCTCGTGGATGCACTGGGGCAGATACCTCTCGTTGGTTCGCCGATAGCAATGCATGCGTCCATCATGTCTCCCAAGGACAAATCTGGATTCATCTGTAAAAAGAACAGTAGCCCATTGTTGTCTTGTCCAGGCGGCATGAGTACAAGCCCACTGCAGGCGGGCCTGGTGGTGATGGGGCTGCAGAAAGGCCGCTGCAGGGGGCGTCTCGCTCTGATGCCATAGGAAAGTAGGCGGCGTCGGACTGTGTGTCTGCTTATAGCTTGATGTCCGGGAAAGTTCTGGGCTGTTTGTGTGGCAGTTTGGAAGCGGTTCCGAAGGTGCTGGGTACGGATAAACCGGTCTTCCCCTGGAGTCGTAATTCGGGGTCTCCCACTTCTAGGCTGTTCAGTAACTGTCCCAGTGACAAGAAAACGTTGCTGCCAATGGTAAATTGTCCGTTTTGTTACATTGAACATTATAGCAACCCTTCTGATGGACACACCGGCTTCCAGGTGTCCAATGGCGCGAGCACGCTCTTCCGCACTCAGGCGTGGCATGGTTAACATTGAAGAAAAACTAAACTTTTCTCTTGATTTGAAGACTGCTTGAGTGAACAAGTAAATCCTAAGTGAAAATTCAACTCTACATATCACGTGATGACCAGTAGATGCAATTAGGTCAAAAGAGCACGTGCACATGAGGGCGAGTGAACCAATCGCGCGATCGTAGAATTTTTGTTTTGAAATCATTCTGAACATTACTCACAACAATTCCTGCAGACCACTTTGTTCTAGGTCCCTGCCCTACATAATAACAATGTAAACAAAACTGTATACTTACTTTTGATCGTGAGTATATATATCTGACTCAAAATTTGCGAAATCAGGAAAAAGTCCTGACCAAAACGATTGGAAGGATTACCATATGTGGTAACTCCTACAACTACGGTCAGTACCTTAATTCCGAATAATGTACTAATGCAACCCTAACCCTAACCCTACCCCCCTAACCCTAACCCTACCCTTAACCCTAACACTAATGCCTATCGAGACAGGAGCATCAGTCGAAGCGAGAGTAACTTCTTATCGCCGGTTACCACATATGGAAATCCTCCCAAACGATTGAGAACTTGCGCATGTTGAGCGCTTCAATTTGTGTATTCAGCACCAATACACTAAAGTAATTCTGACGTTGGTAGGAGATCCCACCGATAATGCGCAATCTCTCAAATTTAACAAGCGTGCGAGAAGAAAATATTAAGTGTAACCGGGTGGCAAAGTATGTTCTATTTTTCAGTTGTT
>JAWQUT010000693.1:33559-66143 GCA_033807755.1 Ellobium chinense
GGGGGGGGAGGGATGAGAATATAAGCGACCTTAACCCTCTAGTGCCCAGGCATAGAAATACTGGTAGGAAAATTTTGAAAATGCACATACACACTTCAAATGCCACTCAAAATACATATAAAACATTGATTTTGAACAATTTCAATATTTAATAGGTGAAAAGTTTTGGGTCAAATTTGGACCTCCGGGCACTGAAGCATCCGTGCCATATTTGGACCACTGGGTTGTGTGGGTTGACAAATATGGACCAGTGGGCATTAGAGGGTTAAAATTTCATTTCTTAGCTGTTACACATTATCTAGGGAAGTGTGTCACCAGGGAGTTTACCAAATTACAAATCAACTTTGAGAAGAAAGTCGCAAAAACATAACACTAGAAAATTTATCCCGACCCAGGGTCTCTCAGCTTGCAAGTCTGAACGTGCCATCACTTCACCATAAGGTGTAAACACAGTGAGATCCGTTTTCTACACGTTACCGACAGTTGATCTCTGTGACCTAACGTCCCGTGAAGTGTTTTACCGGGAGTTCTTATTTACCACTACCAAAATATGCGTTAGCGCCAGAGTGGTTACCTCGCGTCATTCTACCGGCTATCCACTAGTCTACCTCGCGGCAGAAAAAATTTCATGAGACCATTTTACGGTTGCAATAAAAACCTCCTGACTTTCCGCCGGCAAATCCAAAGAAAATCATGGACTCTTCTGAAAGATTAATTGAAGAGGTGCAAAAGCGGCCAGCTTTCTTCGACAAGACAAACAACAATTATTGCAATAGAGTGTATTTGAATAAGCAGTGGAGTGAGATTGGAGAAAAACTTAATTTGGACGGTAAATGACAGTTTTTAATCCATCATTTGTTTATCTATTCACTTTCTCGCACGCTTCTCTCTCTCTCTCTCTCTCTCTCTCTCTCTCTCTCACTCTGTCTCTGTCTGTCTCTCTCTCCTTTTTACCTCCTTTCTCTCTCTAATCTCTGACTCTGTCTCTCTGTCTAAACGGGACATCAACGAGAGCCACTCTGTTGGTAGCTCTCCTCACGTTAACCTGTTAACTACACGTTAACGTGACTACACCGTCATTTAACCACTGCGTTTGCAGCCATAGAGACGCTAACTTCGTAAATACCTACGGCCTGAATAGTTCCCTAACTTTCACGTGTGAGCCTGGTATAATTCACTCATGACCCTTCCCCACTCACCCCCCCACACACACTTCCCAACTGCTCATATATAAGCATCTTCTATACAGAAACCCTATGTTGATCTTCGTGTCCGAAAATTTGCCTTCAGCTGTTTTCATACCTATAAATATTTGACTTTAAACTAGTCCAGATTCTCTAGACTCTAGTCTAGTCTAGGAGTTAAACCCTTTATCCAGTCACCTCGGCAAACGCCCAAAAGGCACAGATACGGTGAACAATACGTCTTCTGTGAGTTTTCACACTGACTTCTTCGCTACGTTCTCGAGGTCACAACTTTGAGTTTTTGTTTTTTTTTTTAATATAGATATTGATACTGCTTAATGTCCATTTTAGTTACATTTTCAGTTGACTGTAACCGTAGACTGTAACTGTAGACTGTAACCGTCAATAAATATATATACCACATAAAAAAATTTAAAAAAGGGACCATAATATACTGGATTAAATTTTTTTCAGATGCGCGTCTGCACGGGGACATCACTCTTAATAATTGTTTTTTTATTTCTGCTAGCCATCTTGTCGAGAGTCTAGATGTGGGTGGATACAATTTCTGTAAAGTTTGTAAACTCTGTAGCTCGTCTACATCTTTACATTGACGATGTAAATGAACAGCATGATATATACAGCAAAAGCAGATGAGGAAACCGAGACTGTTGGTTTGAAATGTAGCAGTAAAAATGTAAATTGTAGTCTAGTCTAGACGTCAAGAATGCACAATGTCAGGGATTACACAGTTGCTTCAGTTCTGCAGGCCTAATAAAGTAATATGTTCATAGATCTGCAAATAGACTAGTCTAGTCTGACCAGACAGGCTGATAGTTGCCATGTAGGCAAGGCTGGCAATTAAAAAAAAACATTCTCTATCTTCTGATAGGACGGCATATAGAGTCTAGATCTAAATATATTTAGAAATATGACAGGATGCATTTATGCTGTCTGTCTTGCATGCTGGTTGATGTTTTGGAGATTTCCTTGTAGCTACCACCAGTGCCGAAAGTTAGACAGCATTGTGCATATAGCTCTGGAGTCAAGATCTAGTATTCTCATCTTTTTGTGAAGCTTCAGATGCTGTCGATATTTTGGCAGAAGTTAGCCAAGAATTTTGTTGAAGCAAAGAGTTATGATAAAGCACTTGCTTGCTAAATAAAATACTGTCGACTTCGCTTAATCGCCTTTTCCGCTTAATCGCCTCGTTTCCCAGGGAACCGAATTTTTTCTATATAAAAGTCACTGGATAATCGCCTCGCTCCGGATAATCGACCACTCTTCAGTGCCCGTGAATTCAAAGATCAGCGGTTGAAGGATTACAGTTGACAAACAAATATGTACACAGACGTTTAACTGCGGGACGGATGGCAGACCGGTTGACAAAGTGACAGCTGCCACACTGAAATAGGTGTGACAAGCCTTTCCTCCCCATCTCCCCCTCCCCTTGTTCCCCTCATCCCACACTACGCATCACCGACATCATTCATCCAATATTGCTAATGTGCCAAAAGCCATATAGTCTCCTTCCCCCACGCCATCCGTCTCAGTGAGGCGGAGAATATAAACATTGTATTGGTGGATTTGAGCTAGATCAGAGAACATGTCATGTGGATGAGCGATTGATCCCGAATGTGCCATCCTACTCCTTATTGTCTGTTGGGCTACTGTGAGGTGGCCAATGAGAAAGACTGCGGAGATCAAGCATTTTGTGCGCTACAATACCGTTAAAACTTGAGTCAGTCCTGAGTCTGGCAATGAGAAGGTGTCAATGCACCACATCAGACAACGACATCAAAGAATTTTAATCCCATTACCAAAAATATGGCCTACTCCGCTTAATCGCTTCTCCGCTTAATCGCCCACTTTTTCCGTGATCCTGAGGAAGGGCGATTAAGCCGAGTCAACTGTAGTTTGGCCAAAATGAGCCCTTTTAATTGTCGGAAGTCATAGTCTATCTGCTCCAGCTACATCTTGAAGACATCTACACTTGTTCTCAAACATAAAATGGCTTAGCACTTGAACTAGATCTAGTTGTAGTAGCACAGGTAGATTTAGTCACCTAGCACCTGAGCTAGATTTAGTCACTCTTCTGCAGATGCTGCAGTTGATATTTTTGGTTGTCACTCTTTTTGAAACTGAGAGAAGCTCAGCCTGGTTTAGATTGGCTGGTATTAAAGCAGTCAGTTGACACTATGTCCAGCACGGCAATAACATGGCATAATCAGTTTACATTGGCGTTCTCACCTTGAGGTCTATAGTGTTTACAAGAACTAAGTCTTGTGTTTAAGTTCGGGCCTAATCAGGGAAGAAAGAGGGCCTGGGGAGAGTCCCCTAAATATCTAGGGATTTGTTCAAGGGTGCCTTCTCTTCTATAATCCTGCCTCTAACAGGAAGGAATTCCAATTGAGACTCACACACCATCCCAAACTCTCACCAACTAATACAACCCAAACCCCTCTCCCAACCTTACCCTCAGCCCTAACCCTACCCATAACCCTAATCCTGATGCCCATTGAAATAGGAGCATAAGTCAAGGCAAGTCCCTAAGCCTAATGTCCATGGATGCTGGAGCATTGCGTGTGAGTTTCATTTAGAATTTCACTAACTCAAATGCATCATGTTAGAGTCGAATGATTTTGTCGTAACTTAGGCTGACAATCACTAAACTTGTCAACCTATTAATCTGTTGTGAATCTTTATTTGCAGGGGGTTATTGATAGAAAGGCCTAACTGGGATATTTTTTATTTCAGATGAAAGACTGATCTAAACTGTTCAACCATACCATAATAGAAAGTGCGAGTATCAGCAAATTTTGTCACACAAGATATGATAGCGAGAACAGGAGCAGCAGCAATAATGCTGCCAGGACAGAAGATACATCAACAGTGAAAAGCAGAAATACAAGAGAGCATTGGAGCTGGAACACTGGTTTTGGTCTTCAGGTAAAGAACGTCATGTACGTAAATCTACAGTCAGTATACCTATCTCTATGTCTGCACATGACTGGTGTCTGCGCACTTAGGCAAGTTCTTGACTAACAATTTATATTTATATTTTGCTGTTTAAGAAAGAAAACATGATGATCTTCAATCAAAGCATTTATTTTGACTTCATATTTGACTCTTGGACACCTGGGAAAGTTCAACAGAATCTAGGCTTAGGTGCACAAAGACTGGTAGAAGCATGCATTAATAGTAATGAGTTCATATGAGCAGATTCTGTGCCTGTGACTAGTTTTATTTTTCCAGAGCCATGAAAATTTGTATCTATTAGATTCCTCACGGATGGAAGAAGAAAAAGATTAAATACAGTCAACTCTACTTAAATGCAAAGCCTTGGGAGCATGGAAAATTATGTAATTAAAATAGTTGTAATTATCCAATAACTTTCATGTAGCATTTTGTAATGTGGAAAGTGTTGCGATTACCCAGAATGCAATTAAGCAGAATCGCCTATATTACTGATAGAATGAATCCCTTGCAATCAAGCATATTATTGAAAGAAAATTTTATTCAGTAAATATCACTTGAAATCTGTCCTGATAAGCTCATGATCAAGATTATCTGCGGTTCCAAAACTGTCCTATATTGGAATGTCTTCTCTTCATGTCTAACAAGCCCCATCATGGTTTATTTCAGGACTCAGAGGAAGAATATTGCACATTACAGCAGTGGCATTAGCTGCAGACTTCAGTATTTTGATTAGTAGCAACACTGAAGGTAAAAGCAAGCCAAGAAACAGGAGGAACTGTGGATGGTTAAGAGATTTTCAAGCATAAACAGTTGTTGTAGCATAATTAAAACACAGCAGCAGGCTACGTGCTTGATCTTCGGATCACAAGTAGGGCCTGAGACCCCGGACGGTCATATAACATCATTAGTAACTTGGATGTTGAAGATGCAACTGCAGTAAAAAAAAGGCAGGTTATGAATCGGATTTCCAAATCGTCTTTAATTTTTCAAGCAGCTATTATGAGCGAAAGAAAGCTTGACTGGTGAAGCAGACAGTGCGGGCTAACTCAGCTACATAAATAGTAACAAAATGCCATTTCTAATATGGCTGAGCAGCCAATTCCTTAGCGAGGAAGGATAAATGTATGACATGTCCTGGTTTAAACAACATCAATCAAATCTTTGGTATCAACAAATGCAGCAGCGTGAACCTTGTATGATCATGAACAACAGCAACAACAGCTTGAACAACTGAAACATCATCTTGTACACTGCAGCAGCAGCACTGAGGACAACTTCTATGACATCATGAAAACTACAGTGACGTCATGAGCAACAGCAACATCATGAACAACAACAGTAACAGCATCATGTATAACTGCATCATCATCATCATGAATAACAGAAGCAGTATGATCGTGAACAATTGCGACATCATCCTGGACACCATAACATTATATTGAGGACAACTTCAAAAACATGAGCAACTGCAGGATTATCATCATGAATAACTACAGCATCAACATGAATAACTTTAGCATCATCAAGAACCTCTGCAACAATTTCATTTTTATTAACAGTATCAGCATCATGAAGAGTTGCAGTATCATCATCATGGAAAACAACAGCAGCAGAAGCAAATGTAATAATAGCAGCAGCATTGTGAACAGCAGCAGCGGCTGATTGGGTGTTTTAGGATCAACATGAACAGTTGCATCAACACCTTCATGAACACCGCAGCAGCATCAAGAACAACTGCAACAAAATGAGCAACTACAGCATAATCATCATGAATAAGTGCAGCATCATAATGAACAACTTCAACACCATCTAGAACACTTCAGCAATATCATCATTAACAACAGCATCAGCATCATGAACGATTGCATCATCGTCATGGAGAACAGCAGCAGCAGGATCTTGGACACTGCAGCATCATTATTAATAGTTGCAGCAACATTGTCATGAACACCATAACAGCGTCAAGGACAGTCGCAACAAAATGAGCAACTACAGCATCATCATGATGAATTAATGCAACATCAGCATGAACAATTTCAATGTCATCAAGAACAGCTGCTGTAATATCATCGTTAATAATAGTAGCAGCATTATGAACTGTTGCCACGTCGTCACCATGGAAACCTACTTCAGCATCATCACCATGGACAACATCAGCAGCACTTGCGCCACCAGGGACAGTGACAGCAACATAATGAAAACTTGCAACATTTCAGCAGCAACCTAAAGATCAGTAACAGCAGCCAGAGGGTGCAATTAATGTCCATCAAGCAACAAGATCAGCATAAAGATCAGGCTGTCAGGCTGTCTAGTATGATTTCCATACATACCAGGATAAGGTCAGTTATATACTGGAATTACATTTCTCAGTTTTGTACATATTATGATATTGAACTGATGTCTGTTTTGATATGCAGTCGAGCACGATTAACCCAAACTTTTTAGGGCCACCGCATCTTATTTTGAGTTTGCTGAATTTCAAGAAATACTTGAAGCACTAAATCAGAGGAATAAATTTGGCTCTGAAAGGTTTGTTGGAGGGAAACATGATTTCGATTTGCATGTGCTCAATGTACATGCTAAACTGTATTGCTGCAGTTTTGTAATGTAGCTGCAAAGTCGGCTTAAGGCCTAGACCAAGTTTTGTAGAGAGGCATTTTTCAATTTTTAATTCAATATTTTCAGCGCAGTGGATCTTAATGAGACTCATTGACCACTCTTTATCTCTCTAAACATTATGTGGACAGATTAAAATGGAATAGAATTATATGGAGCTAAGTCAGTTGCAGATGTTAGAGTTTAATGGCACCACACTCACAGGCAAATCCTTATATTTGAGAGATATTGCTTGATTTGAGCATTATAAAGAGTCTTGTAATTTCAGAAGATTTCATTTTGTTGAAATTGATCAGTATGATGTCTTTTAAAAAAAATCTTGTTTAGTCTAAATTACATTTTGTTATTTCAAAATGGATCCACATTTAGAAACATAACTCTTTGAAATACTGTGGAGCTTACTTAATATGACAGCATTTTACCCAAAATCTTGGTTAACCCAAATGAAAATGCCCTCCAAAGGCCCTCTTTATTCATATAAAATACTGTCAGTAACCAGATAACAAGTTTCAGGGAATCTTTGATAACTTGACAACTGTTGTGCTGCTGAGAAGAGGAACATGCCAGGGGAAGACAAGAGATGCTACTGCTGAAATTTTCTCTACCATTGTCTACTGGTTGTCAGGTGCATGGAAATGACATTAAATATTGCATCAGTCAGAGATGATGCCAACTCATTGCAATCCCTGGAAATCCTTATCTCTCTCGTCATTCTCATTTCACAGCCACTAAGGAAGCATGCTTGTTAATACATGTACACTGGATACCGGAAGTAGGAGGTGTTTTTTTTTTCAGAAACCTTATATTTAGGGAATGTGTAGCCCATTTGTAAGACTTCATGACTATTTTTCATTGAAATGTTGGGAGTTGATAATTTTAATGTAAGTTTACCCCCTTACACTTCCGTATTTCCTCTTGTTTGTGTACTTTGTAAACCATCTCAATATGCTGTAATTCCTTTTCATTTCTTTTGCCCTTCTTTAGTTCTCTAGTGTTATCTGTTCTACTTATTTCCATATATTGCTCTGTTGACTTGGTTAACTCAAGTAGTATTCCTTGTGCTTTGTGCTTGTCTGTCGTAAAGTGAGTACCTGCCTATATGCAGAGAAAATATACTCGAATGCTAGTGATTTGTGTCTGTAAAGTGATTAGTGTTATATTCTCCTAGGGAGTTTGAGAAAGTTTTCAAATGATATAGTCTCTGTGAATAATATGAAGATGTAATATGAGTGACCATTTTCCCGAATTCGAGATTCACAAATATTGATATTTATTGATTTATAGCATTTTGCCTTCCTTGCTTTGCCTTCTTTGCTTCAGTTTGTCAGATTCTGTAAGTTTTATCATACCCCCGTTTCCTCTTTGGTACTTTTTATGTGGCAGACTTTGTAGACTTTGCTGAATTAATTCCTTGCGCTTCAAAAGTTTGTTTTCTTTACTTCCACCACGACAAACCATGAAATTATTGATTTGCTTCTTGGGCTTCTTTTCATCTGCTGTCTGTTTTTCACATTAACTTCCTCCTCTTAGGTTTATTTTAGACAATGTAGATCATGCTTTGTTCATTCCAGTTCTGTTGGCGTTTTGTCTTTCTTACCTCTTCCAGACTTTGTAAACTGCTGATCACATGTGATCATACTTCTTCCTTTCCTTTATTACTTCTTTCTCTGAGGTCTTGTTTTCTTTGTGGATTATGATATTTTGATGCTTTGTTTCGTGGTTGCTTTTTTGTTGTACTTTACCTCCCAGCTGAAGATTTTGTAGGCAATGCCACTATAATTCCTTGACTCCATCTGCTTTGTTATTACTCTGTTGAAAATTTTGTAGACAGTGCCATTCTGTTTTCTTGAAGTTTCATTTTTCTCACTTTTATGTTGAAGAGTTTGTAGACAGTGACACTCTTGATTCCTTGAGGATGTGTTTTTCACTTTACTTATCTGCTAAAAATTTAGTAGACAATGCCACTCTAATTCCTTGAGGTTTCTTCTGTTTCTTTACTCCCCTGTTTTGTAGACAGTACCACTCTGAACCTTTAAGGTTTCTTCTGTTTTTTCACTTTACTTCTCTCTTGCAGATTTTGTTGACAATGCCAATCTGATTCCTAAAGGTTCTTCTATGTTGAAGATTTTGTAGACTATGCTATCCTGATTTCTTAAGGTTCCTTTTGTTTTCTACTTTATTTCTCTGTTAAAGATTTTATACTTTAGATTATATAGCCATTGCCACTCCGATTCCTTGGTGATCTGCTTTTCACTTTACTTCTCTGCTGAAAATTTTGTAGACAGTGCCACTCTGATTCCTTGAGGTTTCCTCTGTTTCTTTACTCCCTTGTTGAAGATATTTTGAGACAATGCCACTTCCTTAGGGTACCCTCTATGTTAAAGATTTTGTAGACAGTGATACCTCGTTTCCTTGTGGTTCCTTCTGGTTTTCCATATTTCTCTTTTGAAGATTTTATAGACAATGCCACTCTGATTCCTTAAGATTCCTTTTGTTTTCTACTTTACTTCTCTGTTAAAGATTTTATACTTCAGATTTTATAGCTAATGCCGCTCTGATTCTTTGAGGCTCTGTGTTTTGCTTTACTTCTCTGCTGAAAATTTTGTAGACAATTCTACTCCGATTCCTTGAGGATCTGCTTTTCACTTTATTTCTCTGAGAAAAATTATGTAGGCAGTGCCACTCTGATTCCTTGAAGTTTTTTCTGTTTCTTTACTCCCTTGTTGAAGATTTTGTAGACAATGCTACTTTGAATTTTTGAGGCTCCTTCTTTATTTACTATTCCTCTGTTTTCTGCTTTGCCTCTCTGTTGCAGATTTTGTAGACAGTACCATTCTGAACCCTTAAGGTTCGTTCTGTTTTTTTCATATTTCTCTCTTTGAAGATTTTATAGACATTGCCACTCTGATTCCTTAATGTTGAAGATTTTATAGACAATGCGTAAGGTTTCTTCTGTTTTTAACTTTACCTCTCTGTTGCAGATTTTGTAGACGATGCCACTCTGATTCCTTAAGGTTCCGTTCCTTTTGTTTTCTACTTTATTTCTCTGGTGAAGATTTTATACTTTTGAAGATTTTATAGACAATGCCACTCTGATTCCTTGAGGTTTCTTCTGTTTCTTTACTCCCCTGTTGAAGATTTTGTAGACAATGCCACTTTGATCCTTGAGGTTCCTTCTTTATTTGCTTTTCTTCTCTTTTGAAGATTTGAAAAAAGTAGTTCACAAAATAAAAGAAGAAAAATAAGAAAATCTTAGCCATAGTCATTCTCTGTATTTTCGCAGTCTCATACTCTGCGGTCACACTGGGGAACAGCACTCTGGGAAAGTTTGCCCCATGTAACTGGACAACCATGGCTTGCACTGTTGTACCAGGACGATCACTGTTACATGAGTGTCTACAAATGCTTAACGAAGTTTTCACCAGATTACTGTTGCATTAAGTGGCCACAAACAGAAGGGCCTGGCAATACATGCCCTAATTCACTGTTACATAACAATGGCTACAAACACAAAGGCAAGGCAGTACATGCCTCAAGTTATTGTTACAAAAGAATGGTTGCAAACGCAAAGGCATTGCAGTACATGCCTTAAATCATTGTTACAAAAGAATGGTCGCAAACACAAAGGCATTGCAGTACATGCCTTAAATCATTGGTACAAAAGAATGGTCGCAAACACAAAGGCATTGCAATACATACCATAAATCATTGTTATACAAGAATATTCACAAAGACAAAGGCTTTGCAATACATGCCGAAAATCGCTGTTACATAGGAATGGCCACAAACACAAAAGAAGCAATACATGGCTTAAATTAGTGTTACATAATAATGTTTACGAATTACATAAGAATGTTTTCAAACACAAAGATTGGGTAAACATGCCTTAAATTACTGTTACATAAGAATGCTCACTGTGATATTACAACGGCCACATGCACAGAGGCCTGGCAATACATGCCATAAAACAGTTACATAAGAATGGGCACAAACACAGAAACCAGGCAGTATATCAGCTTACCTTCAATCACTGTTCATAACAATGGCTGTAAACACAAAGCCTGGGCAATACATGCCTTCAGTCAGACCAGTAACACAAGAATGTCCACACACACAAAGGCCGGACAATACGTGCCTTCATGCACTGTTTCATAAGAATGGCTGCAAACACAAAGGTTGGGCAAATAGATGCCTTTAATCTCTGTTGGAAAAAGCACTCGATGTTAAAAGTTCTATTTAATGCCTATGACTGTAGACTGTAGAAGCAGATTTCTCTTGTGATACAAGATACTGAGAACAGAAGAGGTGACATTGGTAACTTAAGAGTTTTTAGTTGGGAGCAACATTCCGTTATGAGAGTACATATGGCAAAGTGTGACGTCTGATTTGTACATGTTCTAATTTCTCTTATTACTAAATATTAAATACTAAAAGACTGATAAAAGTGTATTGTGGGTTAATTTGAAACTGTTGTGGTGACTGTATAAACAGTAATTCCACCAGTGTGACCCCGCGTGGGTTCGGGGGATATAAATAGATCCACTGTCCCCACCTACAGGAGGTGCAACCCCTCCAATGCACAGTGGGCCAGAATCCCAGAAAAGTGGACAAAAATTAATAACTCGTTTATTTGACGACTTAGACTAATGAAATTTCGCATGCTAGCTGATCATACCACTACTGATCAATACATGGCATCATATTTTCCAGTGTGGTAGGGAACTGACCACCACTGACTGACCAAGAAAAAGGTCCTCTATTTTCTATATAAAATACTCGAAGACAGCTTTTACTTTACATACTTAACTCTTGGGTCTCTCTGGACATTTTGGCAGGAATCACACCTTATTGCCAAAGAGAAAATTATGTAGGCACACTTGATAAACCTGTAGACTCACCAGGGACCAGATAGTTGACCAGTGGTCATTGTACTCAATTCGGGTTTTTCATGCATTCCTAAACTGATGTTTTGAGTCGAGTACATGAAGTTGCACTCGGGTATTAAAAACAAAAATTCATCCTCTGATGACCAGCGGTTTTTAAGTAGTTTCAATATCCTTTTATTTGTATGAGCTACCTAAGAGTAAGTTAGCAATGCCAACTTACATACAAGTTTTCCAACAGTTATCAGAACCTTGAGAAACATAGTTCATATTAAGGTCGGGAGGGCCCCTGCAGCAAGCACATAGCTTCTTCGTCCAGGGACTGTTTTCGCTTTGACGGACCACCTATACGAATGCCGCTGAGTTTTGGGTCGGATGAGTAAAGCAACCTTCTGAATACGTCTTCATTTGTTTTTGATCTGGAGCACTTGCGGGCAAAATGTTCTCTGAATTTTTTGAAATCTTTGTTTCTTGATTCTAAAGCTTCTTCAGATCTGGTAGCCAGCTTTAGTCAATCCACAGCCTAGCAGCAATGCCAAAGCTTTCTCAGGTGTATAAATGAGTATTTCGGATATATTCCCAGATTCTATCATTTTTGCTGCCTGAGTTTTGCCATCCTTCCTCAAGCTCGACGCTGTTGCATGAAATAGCTCAGGGGCAGACGTAGTTTTATCTTAGTGGATGCATCCTTGAAAGGGCCCATTGAACCTGAAGGTCTTCCAACGACTGGTCTTGGGCTCCACTGACACTGCTTGTCAGAAGTCTTACTTGGAGGGCTTTGATCAGTGTCCTACTCAAATGAAACATCATTCAGCCAAACTGAATCACATGTCTCAAAACGGCTGGCTACCCTCAACACCTGCTGCCATTTACGGCGAAAATTTCGAAGGGAAACACTCCACGCCTTTGTTAAATTCCTCTAACTCGGTAGAAAATGTGAGGACTTCCATAAGTTTTGATTTTAAAATGTCGAAACAACCGGGATCAGATGCTCCAGAGAGCGCATTTTCATAAATCACTCTCCTCAAAATATTATAAAAATCACGATTTGTAACCTTCATATTGCTGAAGTATCATGAAAATCAAAGGTTAATGTGTAACTATTTGAACAAGTAGCAAGGCAATATTTCTTTTAAGAGTCGAAGGAATCAACATCGTAACATAATATTCTATGTGACTTTCAAAATCCTTTCAATTTCAGCAGTGCCGACGCATTTGGCGATGTGGTGTACTCACAGCTGCAGCTGGCTGCAGATGAATTTATTTGGATAATAACTTGCAACCATTTTACATTCAAATGATATGTGTTAAATGCCCATCATTGCCCATCAAAAATTTCTGCACATAGCATGAAAATATTACCCCCTTCAAAATTTTCAATTTCGAGGGTCATTTCCTTTAAAGCCTATTTTTTTTCTCGATTTCATACATTTTGAACAAAATCGAGTTGCAGTTTCCAGGACACATGCCTAATTAATGAATTTTGCAAATATATATGATTTTGAAAATATGGCTGGTGTCACAAGAGGCAATAATGCCATGCATAAAAACAGGAATAACAAAACAATGAAATCCATCATCAAAAACCCTGCAGATATAGGACGTCCATCTGAATAAACAAGTGGAAAGGTATAAAAATANCTGTATAAACAGTAATTCTACCAGTGTGACCCCGCGTGGGTTCGGGGGATATAAATAGATCCACTGTCCCCACCTACAGGAGGTGCAACCCCTCCAGTGGTGGAGTGTCACTCATTCTCTGTCACCTCTTCTACCAGCTCATGAGTGACATCTTTCCCCTGTGTGGGTCCAGGGCATAAAAAGGAGACCCACTATTTTAAGTTTCCATCTCTTTTCATAACTTGATGTCAACTGTTTCCTCTCCTGATGTTATTGTCAGTATCACAAGTCATTTGTTTCCACCTTCTCCTTGTCCTTATCAGGATCGTAACTCATCCATTGTTTTCTACTCTTTCCACTATTACTATTAAAAGTTGCATACTTCATAGTATTATATATATTACTAGTCTTTTAATTTATAGTAACTGACATAGGTCCTGCCCTTTCTCTCGGCAACTATCTGCTATTTTCATGTGCCATTTACCTCCATGCTCTTTGTTGTGGGAGTGCCTGGGAAATAAATGTCATTGTTGAAGGTCTCTGGTTTAGTTCATCTTTATTGCAATACCTTTATCATACAGCATTATTAGGTTTTGGCTTTATCGTTTTCTCTTAGTATTACTAGGATTTTTTTCTTCGGGTCAAATACGAGGACAGATACTGTACTTAAGAAAAACAGCTTTTACGATAGTAATTCAGCTTCTCAGTGTTCATGATTAACATGTTTGGAAGTTTTATGTAGTTGCATCTCAAAGATAGTTAAATGTGATGTACCAGTTGCAGAGGTCGGCTTCGGAGACCGTTAGAGTGTGTGGAAAATGCTACTGTTTAAGTTCTCTCTTCCAGTTTATCTTTATTTAAATACCTCTTTCATACAGGATTGATACATTTGACTTTGTTTATGGTTTTGTCTTTTCAGTGCTTGTTTTGTGGTTGTAAAAACCAAGAACAAATTGTCATGAAGTTTTTATTATAGTAATCTGGCATCTCCGTGTCTGTGTTTAACATTTTTGGAAGTTGTTTTTGATTGCATCTCAGGGACAAAGAGTAATGTACCATACCAGTTCTAGATGCCAGCTTCAGACCTCTTAAAATGTGTGGAAAATGCTCCTATTTAAGGTCTCTCTTTCAGTTCATCTTTATTTAAACACAATTTCACACAACAGTGGTACATTTGACTTTGGGTATGGTTTTGTCTTTACAGTACTTTTTTTTTTTATTGTAAAAATCAGGAACAAGTGGTCATGAAAAAGTTTTTTTATTACAGTAATTTGGCATCCCTTTATTTATAGTAATGTTTGGAAGTTGTTTTGAGTTGCATCTCGGGAACAAAGTGTAATGTACCAGTTGTAGAGGCCAGCTTTAGAGATTTCTTAGTGAGAGTGTATGGGAAAAGAGACTGTTTAAAATTTCTCTCAGCTCCCTTTTACTCCAATACCTTTTTCACACATAATTAATACTGTTGACTTCGGTCATGGTTTGGTCTTGTTGTCAAACAGAAAGACGAAATAATCATGAAGTTATGAAAATGCAGTTTTTATTATGGCAGTTCAGTTTCTCCACGTCCATGGTAAAAGTTTTTGGAAGTTTGTTTCACAGCGTCTCTGAGACAGACTATATGTTTTGTACCAGTTGGAGAGGCCAGTCTTAGAATTGCCACTATTTAAGGTCTGTCTTTCAGACATCAGTTTCAGTTCCGTCACTTTTTTTTTTTTTTGCATAAACTTGCCCTTATGTTTTTGTTGTGGCAGCACTTTTTTCTTGTCAAATTAAAATGAGGAAATTTCAGCTGCTTAATGTCTTTCGTAAAAGTTTTGGAAGTATGTTTTGTTGCAACTTGGAGACAGTTTAAGTATACTACTAGTAGAGGAGGCCAGACTTAGTGACTTCTCAGTAAGAATGCCTAGGAAATGCTACTGTTAAAGATCTCACTTTCATTTCACCTATACTCCAACACCCTTTTCACACAGCATTTATTTTTGACTTTTTGTTTTGTCTCGGCAGCCCCTCCCCACTTTTTTTTTTTTTTTTTGGTNATATTGTAATAAGGAAGATCAGTTTTTTTTATGGTAGATTTGTTTCTCCATGTCCATAGTAAAGGTTTTGGAAATTGTGCTTTGATGGCATCTTAGAGACAGATTAGATGTATTGTACCACTTGGAGAGATCACCTTTAGAAACTGCTTTGCGAATGCTTTGGAAATGCTACTGTTGAAGCTCTCTCTTTCAGTTCATCCTTATTCCAACGTCTTTTACACGCAGCACTACACATATTGACTTTGTTAATGTGTTTACCTTAACACTACTGTTTTGTTTTACATTTGGGATCAAATACTGTACCCAAGAAAACTCAGGTTTTTTTTTGTGTGATAATTCAGCTTCTCCATGTTGTGGTAAAAAGTACTGGAAGTTGGTTTGGTTGCATCTTCGAGACAGATTAAATGTGGTGTGCTGCTTGTGGAGGTCCTTTAGAGACTTCTCTTGTTATGAAACATCATACTGGGAGCAAAAAAGTTTCACACTGTGGTCATATTGCAGATGCCTGGATGGAAATTAGAATTATTGTACCATGAGTTGTGAGGTGTTAAGGCTTTCTTGAGCTCATTTTCTGTTATTTCTTATTAACAAATTTTTGATAGAACTGTGTTGTGGGTTATAATTGGGGGAGGGGTCCATGAAAAAATTCCTTCTGCCAAATTATGACCCCGCGTGGGTCCGGGGGATATAAATAGATCCATTGTCCCCACCTGCAGGAGGTGCAACCCCTCCAATGGTGGAGTGTCACTCATTCTCTGTCACCTCTTCTAGCAGCTCATGAGTGACATCTTTCCCCTGTGTGGGTCCAGGGCATAAAAAGGAGACCCACACTGTCCTCATCCTGTTGGCAGTGTACCCTCTGCGCTTATTAGTCCTGCCTTTTCTTTTCTTCTGTTTCTGATATCTAATCATTCTTTTTGTTTCTGAATTTTGATTTAATATATCATTTTATGTTTATTTTTCCTATTTCCAGTTTTACCATTTTTTTTTTTTGGTTCTCTTATTGTTTCTGTCCTCTTCTTATTTTATCTTATTCCATTCCTTTTCCAGTCTTTCCTTTTCAGTTCTTTATCCTTTTGAGGACAGTATTATGGTGGATCCATCTTTCATTTCTACTATATCTCTAATCTGTAACATTCCTCTAATGGTGTGATTGTGTGACAGGTGCGTTTTGTTAAGAGTGTTTCAGCCAACTCTGAAGTGCAGAATCATTCTGTTCATTCAGAGAGGAATTTATTCTTGCATTGGATCCATTTTCTCTCCTCTACTTTCTCGGCCATCTTGATTGTCCACATTCTTTTTTTGTCCTTTGCTGTTTGACATCTGTTCATTTTTTCTGGTGTGTGGACAATATTGGTGATAACTGTCAACTTCGAAATGGAGTCAACTGAATGGCATTTAGGTTCTTCCACTGGCCAAATGCTCAGCTGAAATGGAACTTCTGTTGAAATTGTTGCTTTGAATTATACAATATTCATTCTGTCTGGTGTAAAATATTGTTGGCTCCACTTAATCACAGCTCTTTAGGAGCATGGAAAAGTTACGATTATCCGGTGACTTCTGTCTGTACCATTTTATAGTATGGAATATTGCAAATAAACAGAAGTTGCGATTATCTGGAGTCGCCTGTATATGAATTGAATTAATAATTAGCTTATGGCTGCAGCTTGAAATGTATTTTATCTTAACAATTCTGGACTATATAGGTGGAAATGTTCGGCAGTAAATAAAGTATAAGATGATTTTGAACTTCAGCATTGTTTCTGTGTCACTCCAAACTTGACTCTGCAGTCAAATTTTTCTAGTTCTCACTTATATGTCAGCACCACAGGTAATTTTGTCTCATTTCTAGTACTTTTTAAAAAAAAATTCATAGTTTAGTGGCAAGGACGCGCCATTGTTTAAGATTTTCATTTATTTCTTCATTGATTTATTTAATCGTTTGTTTAATTTCAGCAGATTTAGTTATTTGCAGACAGGTCTAGGATTTTGACCGCTTTTAAAGTTTGTTTGTTGCTTCCCGTTTTCTAGGGAAGAGAATTGTTTGGAGAAATTGTTTTTGTTGAATATGAAGCCCAAGATTTATTTGCAACATTTGGATAAAAACCTATGATGATGATGCTTTTGCTCAACTGTAAAATCAATGCATAGTTATAAAATTGTGTTGTTTACATACTGTATTAATTATCACGTATTTATTATTACACATATTTTATTATGAAAAAAAATACTTTTATTGAAAATGAAGCCAAGATTTATTTGCAAGATTTGGATAATTCTGTGTTAAGAAAAGATACTTTTTCTTAATTGTAAAGCCACTGGAAACTCCTATGGATAGACAGTTATGAATTTGTGTTGTTCACATAGCTTACTAGGTATATGAAGAATGACTAAATACACACATTCATTTTAAATTAAGTATTTTGGCATCAAGATGATAGTCAGATATTCAGATCTTCCCAAAAATGCTGTTTCCTTTGAGGTTAAATATGGGAGCAAAACGAAGATGAAAGCATCAGGATTCCATTGCCTCTTTCCCAAGATTCACACAGGTCGTTGAATGGAGAAAAGTCTTTGAATTTAAGAATCCAAATTCATAATCAGGAAGTTTTCAGACAAGGTCTTTTGAAAAATTTTTTCAAAAGCCTATAGCATCCATATTAAGTGTTTTTAAGCTACTCTTTTGCAGTTGCTTTTAAGTATGCCCATGAACAGCATCATCGCTTCACATTCTCTGCATAACAGTTTAGTTATGAAGGCTAATCTTATCATAATTATTTTTGGTCAGCTAATGTCTACTGAGCTATTTATAGCTGGAGTCTGGAAATGATTGCTCATGTAATTTTCATGATATGGCAGCAAAATTCCTAGCTGTCAAATTGACATAATTGGGATAAATCAGGTCATGTTCATCTGGATCTTTGAAAACCATTAAATATAGTTTGTATGAAGCCTGCTTCCAGTGTCAGCAGACATGCGTCCTCCCTGGCAAGCTTGCATACACCACCCATACAAGAAGCCTCTGTGCCATGTATGTCAGAGTGTATACCATAACAGACCGTACTTGTCAGATTTCTCATTTTCCGTTAGGTGAGAAGTTTCATTCTGCTTAGCATGGACTTCCAAACTTGCCTTGTGTTACACCTCTAAAAAGGTAATGCCGTATCACATGATTATGTGCTGTGTTCTTGCCTCTGTTGTGTAGTTTGCACACTAGTTGACTTAATCTGTCCTGTGCTTCTTTGTTTAATAGGGCATCACAAGTTAAACCAACATTTGTATCATTCATAATTAGTAGAGCAATCAGATACAGCTCTTGTGCCACAAAGGTTAGTACAAGATTTTGCCCTTGGCTTGCAGGGACCAGAGCTCTTCATGTTGAATATATGTACATCCATTTATTATATTATATACTAGCATGTACCACTGCTCTTGAGCGGAATTTTTGGATGATTAAGATGCACTTTACAGTACAGTAATGATGAATGGAAACTAAACCTCTAACTAAAAGATTAATGCTATTTCCCTATTCCAAAACTTTAACCATTGTCATGCAATAAAGATTATCTTTTGCATTATTTTCATTAGCACTGGCTGCTGAATGCAGGGTTATGGCGTTCAAGAGTCATATTATGGAGAGTGATCTTTACAAATTCTTAACTCTGATTTCTTGTGTTTAAACAGCGATCCAATCCCTTGCCAAACACGAAAAAGGCACAGCTACATATAACAATACACCTTTTGGGAATTTTGCACTGTTTTCTCTGGCCCTTTTGGGATGTTCTCAATGTCACAGATTTGAATTTGTAATATTTTTTTTTTCTTATATCAGTTTATGTGCAAGGTCTGTTTAGATCGGTGAACACACAAGGTTTCTCTGTACATGGAAAGCCAGTTAGTGGGATTGTAAGGGCAAAAGAAGCTGCATGTTTGGGTTGGGATGAGCAGTGTGATAGCACTGCAGTGATAATGACACAGTGTAATAAGCCGGCGTTACATTGTGTCAACACCACAAGTAAAATCATGACGTTGGGTGTTCTTTGGCATTGGCACTCCCACTGCATTCTGGCGTCCATATAGTACAGAGAAACTGGAGAGAAATATCATTATTAGCCTTTTAGGTGCAATTTGTTCTCTCATGAAAAAAAGCATAAATCAGGTTGAACTTTTTAACCCATGTGAAGTGAGCATCAAGTTAAATCTCATTGTTATGCTACCCCCTTTTAAAATGCAAATGTCTTTTTCACATCTTAGTGGAAAGTGGGGAAGCACTACTGTTGAACTCATGCGGCAGCTTCACAGTGTGAGAAGCAGCAGCCTCACAGTGGGAGAAGCTGCTGCCTTACCAGTTGAAACGATAAAATTGCTGACACAGGGTCATGCGGCAGTTATTTAGAACACAAACGAAAGGCATTCACCGTACAGCTAAATCGTTCCTATAAATATAGCTTTTGGGAGAAGTGTGATCTTTGTCTTTTCAAGCATACTAAAATGGACTCATAATGTTGACCAGGAATGTGAATTTTCTGCTATTTTGATGTCATTATATAAGTAATGTTTCATTTCAAGTAGCGATGTAGTGCCTCTCTAGTACTTCCTGTTTTGACATTTTCGCATACTTGCATAAATATATATGAGGCATGTATCCACATGAAGAGGTGAAGCTGGCTAAAGATGTAGATTTGGGGCGAAGAGAATCTATGAAGAATTATGATCATTTCCTCATTGGTATAAGTTATTCCTTTAGGAATAAGTCTAATCATTCATAACGTTCACCTTCTTTCTACTTGCATAGACATGTTACATCATCTGCCTACTTGCATAACCATGAAACTTCTATCTGCTATAGAAATCAAGAATGTTATCTGCAAATTTTGCTTTTGATGGGAAATATCTTTTCAGCATTTAGATTTTCTGGGTGAATGGCTTTCATCATGTCGTGAGTCGGAATAGATTTTGACATGTCATTTTTCTGTTGTGTATGTAAATAGATGTTGACATCATGTCCATTTGTATGTGTGTAGGAATTGGTTTGAAAGTCTTGTGTATGAATGTATTTTGGCATATGTGGAAAAGTGCTTTGGCATGTGTGGGAATGTGTTTTGACATCATGTGTGTGAATGGGTTTAGACATGTGTTGATGAATGTGTTTGGACCTCAGGTACGTAAATGTTCTTGGACTTCATATGTGTGAATGTGCTTAGACCTCATGTGGAGGAATGTGCTTGGACCTCATGTGGTTGAATGTGCTTGGGCCTCATTGGGTGAATGTGCTTGAACCTCTTGCATGTGAATATGCTGGGACCTCTTGCGTATGGATATGTTTGGACCTCATGTGTGTGAATGTGCTTGGACCTTTTGTGCGTGAATGTGCTTGGACCTTTTGTGCGTGAATGTGCTTGGACCTCTTGTGCATGAATGTGCCTGGACCTCTTGTGCGTGAATGTGCCTGGACCTCTTGTGCGTGAATGGGCTTGGACCTCATGTGCGTGAATGGGCTTGGAGTTCTTTGTGCGTGAATGGGCTTGGGCCTCTTGTGCGTGAATGGGCTTGGGCCTCTTAGTGCGTGAATGGGCTTGGGCCTCTTTGTGCGTGAATGGGCTTGGACCTCTTTGTGTGTGAATGGGCTTGGACCTCTTTGTGCGTAAAAGGGCTTGGATCTCTTTGTGTGTGAATGTGTTTAGACCCTGTGTTTGTGCATGTGTTTAGATCCTATGTTTGTGAATGTATTGGCCGCTTGTGTTTGAACCTCATGTGTATGAAACCTCATGTGTGTGAATGTATTTGGACCTCATGTGAATGTGAGTGAGTGTATTTGGACCTCATGTGTGTGAGTGTATTTGGACCTCATGTGAGTGAGTGTATTTGGACCTGATGTGTGTGAATGTATTTGGACCTCATATTTGTGAATGTTTTGAATGCATTTGTGTGAATGTGCTTGGGCATTGTGTGTGTGAATGTTGTTTTTGGATCTCATGTGTGTGAATGCTGTTTTTGGATCTTATGTGTGTGAATGCTGTTTTTTTTTTTTTTTTTTTTNTTTTTTTTTTTTTTTTTTGCATACCTCTAAGAGTCTAATTACTGTGAATCTTTAGTTTTCTCGCAGAGTTGGACTACAGTTTTAACGGATTTCTGATGATGTTTAGAAATGAACAAACTGATGAAGTTTAACTTGTAGCTTTAAGTACATCAGACTGTCGTCACATGCCCAGCTCTCACAGCCATTTGAAATGAGGCTTAGTTACTATCTTGCCAATGTGATTAGCATCATACTAAAGCTTGCTTCACATACTTTTATAAGATCAGCAATTTTTATGAACTGGCATCATTCTGACCCAAGATGCATCTATTTGAAGTGGTAGGGGGGTCATTTCCCCATGCTGCAGTCGTGAAAATTTAAAAATAAATCTTGCTTAAAGATTAATTTTATACAATTACTCCAATGTAATCTACCTCATAAATGCTAACCATATGCCCATTAAATTAACATTTTCTTCTAGATGAAATAATTGTACTTCTGAGTTCCACAACAACTAGAAATTGATCCGAAAGTGCTTATCGGCCTCAAGCCCAATATCTCAGTTCCTGTGTGGCACAGCATAAATCTCATTCAGCCTGAACATGACACATATTTTGAAATTTGTCTCATATATTTTAATTTTGAAAATTTCTTTACTCTGAATGTATTCTGTGTGTTCATTTTGAGATTTTTCTTGATGTTCTGAATGAATTCTATAGTTAATTTTTGTTTCCTTGTTCTGAAGTTGATCTAGATAAATGATGTTTAAAGGGTAGGATTGAAATATCTTTACTGAGGAATGAAATACAGATTATATATTTTCATTTTTAATTCACAGACAGCTCAAACTCTGTGGGGCTATTTAATGTTGTTCACGTTTGTTGAATTCCAAGGAATATGTGAAGCACTTATATATATAGAGACATAAATTCTGATCTAAAAAGCTTGAGGGAACTAAGATTTTGCCATACACGTATTTGAAGTACATATACTGGTGGTCGACCATATTTATTTTGTGAAGCACCAGATGGGAGAAATGTAATGATACAAAAAAAAATTATGGAAATGGGAATGATTGTTTTCTTGTCCTCCTTATTTTCTCTTTAATACCTGCCATTTGCACAGTGAAATGGAGTGATAAGCTGTTGCATTTTAGTAATAGAGAGTGATGAGCAACTGCATCTTGAGAAGGATGGCAGATTTTTCTCTTTGAAAGCTTTTTGCTTCTTTGGGGGAGGAAGTAAAGGGTGTCAGGAGGAAAGCAGCAAGGTTATTGGAAACCCGAGCCATTTCTTTCACTTCTTTAACACTGACAGAATCCAAGGATGAGAGATAGGGATGGGGAGAGAGAGGCATGAATAATAAACCAATACTTACATACTTTTCTTTACTCTGTTTTGATTTTTTTTCTTTATCCAGCATTAATAGCCGTACAACTTGATATGTCAGCTTTGAATTTTAAAATTCAGATTGAGGTGTCACCTTTGTATTTCATTCCTTTGTAAACTTAATTCACTGTTGCGTTTAAGCACGTACTGTTTACACGAGTATTAGATTGGTCTTAAGTCTGTATGTGTAATATAATATTACACTCTCATTTTGTTTAGGGTGGCCAACTATTTCATTAGAATAGCATCCAAATTCCAAAGCGACTTAGGCCTAGTTAAATGTTGCTAACCAAAGCCACACTGCAAAAATCACCACCAAAACCACTTAATTGTGAATCAATAAGTCCATCTCCTTTCTTGATAATCCACAAATTTTTGTCTAGAAAATGATCTTACTCTGTTTTCAAATCTTGGCATCATTGTACTGGACACTCATCAGCAGTTTCAGATCATAATGAATTGCAATTGAAGCCTTACGAATACCACATTGCTACTATTTTACTAAAACTATGTTTATGTGCCTGAAGCTCTTAATTGTTATGAATGTCAGAAACAGTGGGATCATGTGCTCAGCCCATCAGAAGTTTACTCTTAACTCAGAACTTCTGAACTGGTCCCCTAGAATTTAATTCACAAGATCCTCCTCTTTGTCAAAATGTTTTATTCTCTTTTCCTATGGAAGTTAATCATTGAGACCTCTTTTTCATATACAGGTGCATTTATTGTCCAGTTTTCATTGTGGCGCAGCATGGCCTAATGATTCAGGGTGTTTGAACTCCAGATGTGAATGTCATTCACATTTTCTGTAGGCCACTTGTCTGTAAAATGGGTACCTGGCAGTAGGCAGTGAAAAATGTCAAAATACTTGTGATCAGCACCAAAAAAATGACAGTGGCATTGTATTCTCCTTAGGGAGTTGAGAATGTTCTTGAGTGATCTGGTCTATTGAAGTAATGATTGTATGAAGTCACACAAATGGGCATTAGGATGGATACAAATGACCAATTATTATTGCTATTATTATTTTTATCATGAGATTAACTTCACACTGAAAAGTGGTTGAGACCAGGGACACAATATGGATGTGTTGGCATTGATGAGTGTCTGTAGAGTTCAGCTTCAGTACCCTGGCACACTGGTCAGTTCTGAAGCATTGTGAGATGATGTCCATTTGAACTGATGGCCTTTCTGTGTCATTAAAATCTCTGCTCCAATTTTCAGACCGGTAGGTCTTTCTCTCAGACCTTGATTTTGAAAGATTTGAGGAATGGTGGGGCTGGGATTGGAAGAAAGGGGTTCTCTGTGAACATATTTCGTTATATGAAAATTCTGTGCAATGGTAAAATTTCTATTTAAGTTGGTCACACACAGTTTGCATAAGTTTAGTATGGTGTATTATAAATGTTATTTAACTTTTCAAATCTTTTGATAATCATTTAGAATTTATAATATAACTGGGGTGAATATTTGGACTTCAATATGTGTGAATGTCGCTGGACTTCATGAAATTTCTTTTGGACATCGTATATGTGTTTTGATAGTGAAAGTGTTTGACAATATGTGCGTGATGTGTTATGGACATTGTGTGCATGTGAAAATGTTTTGACATCATGTATGAGGTGCTTAGATATCGCAAGTGTGAATGTTTTTTGGATGTTATGTGTGTGAGAATGTCTTGGGCATCATGTGTATGAATGTATTTTGGACATCTTGTGTGTAAATAGTAAATGTTTTGAATATCGTGTGTGTGTGCGTTTTCAACGTCATGTGTGTCAAGAGTGTTTTGGACATTATGTGTTTGGACATTGTATGTGAGCATGTCGTGGACTCCCTATGTGTGAATTTGTTTTGGATATCATGTGTGCGAATGTGTCTTGGACATAATGCATATGAATGTGTTTTGGACATCCTGTGTTTGAATGTGTTTAGACAGAGTGTGTTTGGATATTATGTGTGTTACTTTTGACTTAATGTATGCGAATGTGAGTTAACATGATGAAATAATTTCACTTAGATTCTGTACTCAGTCTGACTGAGGAGTAAAATTCTGAGTTCTATTCAGGTTGAATAACATACGCATTACAGATTTTGTTACCTTGATAGCTTGCACACACCTTATGTTAGAAGGCAGTGGGAAGGGTTGTGAAGAGGTACAGGTTATTCCAAAATTCATTGCCATGATCAGCGATCTATATAATTCATCAGATGTCTTTGATACATGATTATAGTGTTGTACTGTAATTCTGATCTTGATCTTGTCCTCTTATAATAGTCTGGAACCTCAGTGATAAGCAGAGCAGCTTCACATTGATACTGAATTCAGTGGGATTGAGAAGGTAAACATTTCATTATGGGAGGAAAGCAGAGACTGTAAAGAAGTATTTCTATGGAAGTTGGTGGCACATTTTTCACACCAGCTTAGAATGTCTTGCTGCAAACTTTCATCTCCAGGGTTCATAAAAAGTTAGGAATTTGTTAAATCCTATCTACAAACCTGAACAGATTTTTGAATTGGAGATCATTGCCAATCTCTTGGTAATCTTTGAAATCTTAAAATGCTTAGCTCTTTCAAGTGATTGAAATGACAAATTTAAAGAATCCAAAAAATTGATGGTTATTCGATTGTGATGCTTGAAATGAAGTTTGGAAGAATCATAGCACTGATGGTTTTGTATTGATTGCGATGTTTTGTGTCAGTTGGTCATAAGATGTGTAACATGAATGCATATTTTTGTGTATTATTTCTGTCTGTACATTTTACAGTTAAATACATGTATAGCCATACATTTTTCATTACTCCCACTGTTTAGCCTGACTGGACTCTTTCCATTCTTGGTTCTGGGAAACTTGTGTGAAAAGCATCTATGCACTGCCTGGTTTGTTCATTTTTCATATGTTGAATTATATGATTGCCATAATTTTTGTGCATTGTAGGTTTTTGTTTTTTTTCCATGAAGACATTTATGATGATATTTTCCATCCTTGGTTCTGGTAACTTTTTTGAAAAGTGTTTTATTCACTGCCTTTTCTTGTTTATATTTATAATAAAATGTTGAATTACATAATTATAATTTTGTATGCTTTTTATGAGGAAACTTGTGAAGATATTAGAATGTCAGCGTTGTAGAATTGCTAAAACCTAAACCACATAACACAAAATACTAACAGTCTATGCAGACAGAATCAGTGCCTGATCTTCCAGTTCAGGACTCAGCAAGCACAAGTCACCTTCCACCAGAACAGAATCAACTCATTACATAAGTCACATTATAGACCCTGCCAAGTATGAAACAATCCATTTTCATGACCAGGACTCATTTGTGAGCAGTCGGGAAGTTCGTCAGGATCACGAACGAACGCTAGGCTCGCACGTGGAAGTTGGGAATAATACAGTATCTAGGCAGTAGGCACTGAAGGATTTTATTGCTGTGAAGTTAGCGTCCCTGTGGTGTAGTGGTAGCACGTTCAGACTTGCAAGCTGAAAGATCCTAGGTTAGATTCCCAGAAGAGTTAGGAAATTTTCCAATGTAGTTTTTTTGCGGTTCTCTTCCTTCTCAAAATTGATCCTTCACAGTAATTTGGTAAAATCCCTAGATACACACTTCCCTAGATAACGTGTAACGTAAAAAAAAAACCAACAACAAAACATCAAATCAGACTACCTCAATTCCTCCCCCTTAATAAAGAATATATAATTATAAATGCCTTTCCACTCGGATACACCATTAAAAGATTTCAGGCCCCAAATCCTTACGATAAACAATACACTCTATGGCTCGCAGGAACAAATTAACCCTTGTGAAGCTAGAGTCTCCTTTGCTCTGACAGATACACTTTTCCTGAATAATGAAAAAAATAAACCAAACGACTTTTAATTACTCCATAGGGAAATTGATTTACAATGTTATACATCTCATTCATAATACAGACACATAACAATACACACCTTGCATGTAAACACATAACATTGTAAATGAAATACATGATAAAATTATTGCTGGTCGCCAGCGGTGCAGCGCCCTAGTCTAGTACCCCCAGCTCTAAAGCCACGTACTCACTTACACTCGAGTCGAGCGAGGAAATAGATGTGAAGTGTCTTTCCCAAGGACATGAGCGTGAACTGCCCGATCTGCGAGTCAAACACACTAACCATTAGACTTAATTAATAGTCTTCAGTTTCCGAGTATGACTCACAAACCACACCGCCTTCATTATTCAGGAGTAGCGTTAGGCACCTACAGTCCATGCAACATAAATGCCCACTGTCTTATCGCTCTCCTGATTATATGTATTAGTGCAGGCATGGGAAAGCTAACTTAATTTCTAATACCATACCCCCGCTCCCCGTCAAGGATAATAAATAATGTCAATGAGAATACTGTATACCTGGCCATCCAGTACCACTTGGCGAATATCGGCAGGATGTCTCATATTAGGGCCTTAGGGGCACAACAACGAGAGAAGAGGGTTCTGTAACCCATAGACAGAGACTAGACACAGGACAACTTGAGTGGTAATATCGAAAGAGCCGAGACGACAATGACAATGACAAATGACAATGGCAAAAAGGTTTAATGCAGACTTTGAAAGAAGTATATGCATCACGAACATTGAGAATTATAACATGGTGGAGCATTGAACGTTCGAAGAATATAATAGATACAATAAATACAATACAGTAATAATTATTTTATAGTTGGAGCTCAGCTCTTATTTGAAATGATAATTGTTTTGCAGAACTTTGCTAAATTTGTAGTGATTTTATTGTTTGAGTTGTTGAAAAGTTCGTACATTTTCATCATATTTGGCCTTTTGAAGTAGTACGGTTCAATGTATTTTTTCCTTTCATTAGCAAATAGGGGGCATACAAATAAATAATGAAATTCATCACCTATATCTTTACAATAATGTTTACAATTTCTTTCAGGTTAACCACATATAATAATGGCCTCAGGTTCAGTGTGGATTGTGTACCGTAGGAGATGAGATATCGTATAAGAATGACTTCATACTCATCGACGTCTGTTAGGCCGGGCTTCCATAGGAGGGCACACGGCACACGGCACGCGGCACACAACGCACCTCACGCGTGAAAACCAAAGTTTTCGTTACCGCTGTGCCGTGTCGTCCTATGTAAGGCGGTACTCTAAATCTTTGTGCCCACTTTTGTTTTCATGCGTGAGGTGCGTTGTGTGCCGCGTGCCGTGTGCCGTGTGCCGTCCTATGGAAGGCCGGCCTTAACTGTCATGAGGAAATGTCATGGATAAGTAGGGGGGAGTGTGAGCGGTAGGATTCAGGATCACGGGTAAACACTAGGCTTATGCTGTATTACATGTGGAAATTAGGAACAATAATTATTGAGGCCGTAGGTTACATTGCTGTGAAGTTAAGTGTCCCTGCTGTTTAGTGGAAGCACTTTCAGATTTGAGAGACAGTGTTCATCCCAGCAAGAGCACGACATTTTCTATTGTAGTTTTTTTTTTCCCGGCCTATTTTCTCAAAATTGATCTTTCACAGTAATTCGAGAAAAAATCCACTTCTGTAGATAATCTGTAACTTGGAAAAAAATTACCAATCCCGGCTCACATTCCTCCTCCTCCTCATTAATAAAAAACGAGAATATGCCTTTCCACCTAGTTACATGTAAGACCACATACTTCAAGTTTAGTGGATCACCACCAACATTGAGCAATGTGGTCGAACGGCTTAGGTGTTGAACTCAAGATCTTAAGGTTGAACTTAGGCAGTGACGCAAGCTATCTAATATTACAGGTTTTTTGGTTTTTTTTTGCTCAGAACAGGGTAACCTTACCCATCTAGTGACAACCAGAGTTTACACTTTAGCTAAACCTCGCTTATTCCGAGTCCACAAATGTATTTACCCCTTTCTAAGTCTTTGAAATACAAATCCAACGCCTTTCCCCCCTCCTCACGGCCAGTTTTCTGATTTTATAGGGACTAAATTTCTAAAATTGCATACCAATATGCCTGGTACTATTGGCATCTTCAGACCTTTAGGCTGTACTGTCCTCACTTTGTTCTTGGAAAACTTATCGGAGTGGGGAGCATGCCCCTCTTCCCCCCCCCCCCCCCCCCCCCCCCCCCCCCCCCCCNCCCCGGACTCCCATTGGATTACTTTTAAAAGACCGCGGGGTGTTTTTTATGCTTTTTATTTTTTCGTTTCCTAGGCTAAAAACTCCTCGTAAAAATATAGGCCTACAAAGTATGAGAACAGTTTTCCACATCGAGAAATGGCTTCGAATTGTTCATTTTGCTTCCAGTTTGTTTGAAAATTATCATAGGGAGCGTGTCCCCGATTCGATCCGGTCGACGGCGCGCTTTTAGTCCCGTCTCCCTCCCCTCACCTAGCATTCCCAATGATTCCTCAGCAAGTTTGGTCACTCGGATAAAAAAAACAGGACCTCTTGTCAGATTTTTTTTGGGGGGAGGGGGAGATTGAAAACATCAAGTGTGGGCGACCCATGGTTTTGCAGGAGAGGGGAGGAGAGGGGATGGGCTGGACGAGGCAGTTACGGCCCTACGCTTCATACCCAAAACGGAAGATAGGTGATATTTTTCTCCTCGCCGCTCTCGCCAAACCCTCAAGAGCTGGTTTGTAGAAGGAAATCAAAAACGGTGTGGGGGAAGGGGGGGGGCACGCTAGTTTTGGTAACGTCACAGAAAGATAAGACGTTTACTTTTATGGACTTTTGCCCTATAATTCTGTTAAGTTCTGTTAGGTACATGACAATTTCAATGTAATGGCAAATAAAAAACGGGCCAAAAATATATGCGATGTAACTAAAAAACGAAGTGGTCTTGGACGAAATGTAAGCAAATGTACGAATAGTCATATAGTCGAATATAAACCCTCGGCCACGCGCTTGATTCTGAATCTGAACTGGAATATTTTTGTGGACTTCGGTGGGCTCGTGACGTCATAAAGACGCAACATCTTTTGGAAAAAAAATAATGGCTGACAGCAGTAAAATCTTACCGTTCCCATTAAAAAAAACCACAAAACATAATATTATAGTATTTTTAACCAAGCATCAGTGAGTGAAGAGAGGATGAGTATGTACATGAAATATAAATCTTGATCAAGAATCGTTGGTGTTACTTTGTTTCGGAGATATGTTAATTTGTTCTGAGGTTAGAGCATGACATATGTTTCGAAATGATCTTTTGGAGAATGTGAAACGAGATAAATCCATGATACTTACATCTTGTAGGCCCTCGATGGTGTTACTTTGTTTCATAGATATAATTTGTTCTGTGGTTAGAGCATGACATATGTTTTGAAATGATCTTTTGGAGAATATGAAACGAGATAAAACTATGATACTTACATCCTGTAGGCCTAATATTCTGCTCATGATATTATATATTTTTATATTTTTTCTTGATATGCGCCATGCCTATGTTATCTTACCTTGAAGCCCCCGTCTAAAATACAGCCGTCAGAGATTAATAAACCTAAGTTCATCTGCATTCGTCTCTGGTTAAATGTGTGTAAAGAAATCAGGTAAGTGAGGGATTTTGTTAAAGCTATTAAACGTCAAAATTACGGAAATCTCTCCTTCGCTATTACACTTCCATTTTTGTGTGTTCAAAAGCGAAGGAATTTTAGGAGAGGCAAGATATACCTGTTAAATATTAATGCTATGTGGCCGCATAACATTTTGTCATCGTATGCCTTTTTAGCGATTGAAAAAAAAATTTAATGGTTACAGCAGTATTAAATGTTGGTTCGTCATGGAAAGGCTAACTAGCAAAGTCATTGTTGCAGCAGTACTGTAGAAACGAACATCATCAAAGCAATCCGTAAAATCGCGTCTAAATGGTTGTGTTGATTGTTTGTGGGTGTGACTGTTTGTTAGCTTCATGTTTTCAATTTTTTTGTTCTCGTCTCGAGTATTCGCATCAAACATTGCTATCGGTATCATCCACAGCCACTAATTTGAAGTTATGAAGTTATGAAACGCATACCGATACCGTAGGCCTGGGCAGGTCTCGTTTAATTTAGGTACTTGCAAATCCAAGTACCTAGCGATATCAGACTCGCGAAAATGATTACGAGTTCGATTCCTGGGGAAGGGGGAATGGGGGAGGGGGGGAGGCGGCTAAAGGGAATTTGTCGTGCTCATGTTTAACTAATTTCCGCAAAAAAGCTGCGTGACAGAATCGACAACGCCCATTGTCAATGTGTTAACCACTCTGGAGAGACTAAAGAGCAAATTAGATTGAAACAAAATTATATTGTCTACATCTAGATTTTAAATATTAATTCCAATTTTGCCTGCAGTGTTGGAAGAGATGTCCCGATCAGCACTAAATATATTAGACTAGTGTAATGGTTTTGCCCAGATCCGCTGTCCTTGCCCTAGCTCGGATTCAGGACTTGCATTTGTACTAAGATTTGGGACTTTGACTGAGATTTGGGCTAATGGACTATAGCAGAGAGGTTTTGGGAGACTTAGATTCATTCTTGGACTCGAGACTCATACCTGAACTGCTCAGACTGGGACTTGGAAACGGACTGTTGAACTGGCACTACGAGTTGGCATAAAGGTCATGGTTCCGAGTTCAATTCTTAATCATTACATGATTGGACTCATCTAGTCCATATAGCTGAATAGAAAGATGTGCCAGTAATCGAAACTCCCACAACTACGGTCAGTACCTTAATTCCAAATAATGTACTAATACAACCCTAACCCTAACCCTACCTCCTAACCCTAACCCTACCCTTAACCCTAACACTAAGGCCCAACGAGACAGGAGCAGCAGTCGAAGCGAGCGTAATTCCTTATCGCCAGTTACCACATGGAAATCCTCCCAAAACGTTTATCCATCCCAAGGCCTGCAGACATACACAGGAGCCGTCCCTGTACAATGAACCGAATCCATAGACCATCAGTCGATTCCAAGGAATCGGCTGGTTAGGTCTCGCAATTACTGAATTCAGAACCGATTCCTACCTAGGCATGTCATGTTGCTCCCTGCGGCGTCTGCTGTATTGTGCACGGCATGTTTGTATAACAATAAAAATGGCCGACACGTCACACGTTGAATTATACCGCGACAACGAAAAACTTCCAGCGGTGCATGCAGACAGTTCTGCAGCAAGGGGAAAACATGGTGTAAGTAGATTAGGTGTAAATCTAACTGGACTGGTCAGTTTGACTGCAGAAATTCAGGTTGCACTTAGTCTAGTCACTTAGTCTAGACGTCTAGACTATCTAGATTTTTCTAGTCTAGATTTTGCAAACTTTGCGGTCCTTGCATTGATTGGCCATTTGGGTTGGCATGGCACAAAAAGATTGATAAGAGACAAGACACACGTGTAAGAGTAGTTAAGAGTGCATTATATTTATAGTTTAGATTAGGTGGTCTCATTTTTCATTCAGGATAGGAAATATTCAGCTGTTCAGGGCAGAATTCCATCATATGACGATGTGTGCCAGAAAGATTTCCTCATGCAACACACTGAACCAACATGCCCTAACCCTAACCCAGAGTCAGGGTTAGGGTTTGGGTTCGGGTTTTGGGTTTGATGTGTTGAACAGTTGAATACGGAAATCTTTCTGGCACACATATGGAACTACTCCCTTAGAGTAGACTAGTCTAAAAGCATAGTCTAGACCAAATAGGGTAGAAAAACGGCTTTCTCTAACAACAGCACCGATTTAGTTGAAATATTGATATAGTCCATGACCTGTCTATGACTAAATGAACTGTATCATTATCGTTACGGTGCTGTCCTTCGACATAGCCAGAAAAACTTGCAATAAAAGTCTATTTACTATCTACTCATGTTCTAGCCTCTAGACATAGACTTTAAGTTTAGCGCCCCCCC
>JAWQUT010000693.1:66150-86826 GCA_033807755.1 Ellobium chinense
CCCCCCCCCCCCCCCCATTTGAATTTATTAATTAAATAGTCTAGTCTCTGCAGCATGCAAGAATGCAAAGAGTTTGCCAATTCTAATCTAGACCTAGATCTAAAGAAGAAAATATTTTAAAATTTTAGGCATAGAAGACTAGTCTAACTAGACTAGATCTAGAGCTAGACTGTCTAGTTTATATCTTTTTGCCTTCAGTCTTAGTGGACCAATGCAGTAATGGCTTAAGGGCAAGTGTGGCATCCTGTAGGGGTAAAATTGGGTAAAATTGTGTAAAATGAGTTAAGGGCAGTTTCTTGAACAAAGACATGTCCTTTATCGATTCCCGAAGTTATTTTCATGACACCTGTCTCAAAAAATTTATTTTATTGCAAAAGGAAATGGTCACCTTGTTTCAAATGCATACTGTCGATAATCTTTAGCATCAATTATCTCAAAATCAGTTTTCGTCACTCTAGCCCTTCGATCTGACTTTTTGCGGGTCCAATTTACATAAAATTTTGCATACCAACTCTCCATGTCTCTGTTTTGAGATTGTCACTAGGTTTTTTTTAATATCTTGTGTTTTTTATCTTTCATGAATTTTTAAAGTTGAAAATTGTCAAAATTTCAGTGATTTTTCATGACATTTTAAAAAAAAATTATTTTAAAAAATTTATCCAAGAAATCTAAAAAAGCCCATGACATTCTATTTTAAATAAAGTGATCTTTCAAATGAAAAAAAAAACAGCATCCTACCATCTGTTGTTCTTCAGATCGAAGGGTTCAAAGCTATGCAAAAGTTATGCATATTTTCCAATATGGCGGCCAAACAATTGGCATTTCTATAGCAGTGGAGGAAGGAGATCGCAAAATACCCGTTTATCTTACTTCCTGCCCTTGTATGACCTATTTTTCACCCCAAAATGACAACGTTCCCTTTATTAATGAAAATGACCTAGCTCTGCTGCACGTGCCCTTAATGCATTAACAGAACAGTGTTGTAACCACACTAACAGTTAAGCATTGGGCGACCAAGTTTAGCAACAGGTATTTTTAGCAGTCTCAGTGCAAGGACTGAAGGAGCTACTGCATTTTTAACCAATGTGCTTCTTCTAATGTTTCAGGCCTACACATTTCGGCTCTGCCTTGCAGTTTTTGGAGCCGTGCTGGGTTCCCTGCAGTTTGGCTACAACACTGGAGTCATCAACTCACCAGAATCAGTGAGTCATGAATTATCATGTCCTGAACATACTGACATGCTAAATTTTGGTCACATTGTGCATTCCACATTTTCGAATTTTACAAGAGGAATGAAAATATTTCCTTCTACATTTTTGGGTCATTCAGCTTCATAACTTATGAAATGTCTTAGGTAGTTTTATCAAACATGACAAAAAGTTATGTGGATGGGTAATCTTAGTATTTTATTCTTTGAAAGAGGAGGCAGGTGTAAATTCACCATCCTCTAAACTGAGATTTTGTCCCTTATGAATTCTCATAGCGAGAGGCAACTCGGGTCCAGCCTCCCTTGGGCTGTGTGACCACTGTTACAGAGGGTGACTATTGTCTGCCAGCTGATCAGCTGCAAAATTTGAGCATTCAAGCATAGTGAGAGAATGGTAGAATTAATTCTGTCATACCACCATGAGGTCTAATACTTTTTGATGCTAGGATACTTAGTGGCTCAGTAGCAACCACGAATTGAGCTGATCTCAGCCAGTTGAGGTGGTGACAAGTCATTCATGAAAATTTGATTGTCACCATCATCAGATCAGATGTTCAACTGTGGAACAGTGATGTTAAGAACATTTTCCATTACCCGACNAAAAATCCCTGTTTATCTTCCTTCCTGGCCTTTTATGACCTACTTTTCACCCCAAAATGACAAAGTTCCCTTTATAAATGAAAATGACCTAGCTCCGCTGCACTTATCCTTAATGCATGAACAAAACAGTGTTGTAATCACACTAACAGTTAAGCATTGGGCCACCAAGTCAAGCAACATGTATTTTTAGCAGTCTCAGTGCAAGGACTGAAGGAGCTAGTTCATTTTTAACAAATGTGCTTCTTCTAATGTTTCAGGCCTACACATTTCGGCTCTGCCTTGCTGTTTTTGGAGCTGTGCTGGGTTCCCTGCAGTTTGGCTACAACACTGGAGTCATTAACTCACCAGAATCAGTGAGTCATGAATTATCATGTCCTGAACATACTTACATGCTAAATTTTGGTCATATAAACCTGCTGACATAAAACAGTTGTTGTGCAATCCCCATTTTCGAATTTTACAAGAGGAATAAAATATTCCCTTCTACATTTTTGGGTCATTCAGCTTCATAACTTATGAAATGTCTAAGGTAGTTTTATCAAACATGACAAAAAATTATGTGGATGGGTAATCTTGGTATTTTATTCTTTGAAAGAGGAGGCAGTCATAAATTCACCATCCTCTAAACTGAGATTCTAGTATTGTCCCTTATGAATTCTCATAGCGAGAGGCAACTCGGGTCCAGCCTCCCTTGGGCTGTGTGACCACTGTTACAAAGGGTGACCGTTGTCTGCCAGCTGATCAGCAGCAAAATTTGAGCATTCAAGCATAGTGAGAGGATGGTAGAATTAATTCTATCATACCACCATGGGGTCTAATACTTTTTGATGCTAGGATACTTAGTGGCTCAGTAGCAACCACGAATTGAGCTGATCTCAGCCAGTTGAGGTGGTGACAAGTCATTCATGAAAATTTGATTGTCACCATCATCAGATCAGATGTTCAACTGTGGAACAGTGATGTTAAGAACATTTTCCATTACCCGTCTTTGAAAATTAAAATGGTAACTTGTTTCCAGTCTATGCTGTCCTAGTGCAATAATCAAAACACAAAAAAAATATAAGTTTCTTGAGTTCTTCCATTCCCAAAAAGTATGGGAAAAGAAATTTGAAAAGTCCTTAATTTTTGTTTCATGATTTTTGCATACATGAATAACTTGACCTCACAACAAAGAAATGATTTCACTCCTTTCAGAGCATCAAATTTTTCATGAACGAGACAGAATTTGAACGCAATGGAGAGGCAATGTCAAGCAGCAAGACGACCAACATGTTTGCCCTCATAGTTGCCATATTTGCAGCTGGTGGATGTGTTGGTGGTTTCATGGCTGGCTGGTGGGCTGATACTTTTGGCAGGTTGGTAACTACTGAGCTCTCTATTTATCCATATTATTATTTCTTTTTAGCTCTCATAGCGTGGGGTGCCTTGGGTCCAGCCTCCCACTGGCTGCATGACCATTGTTATGAATAATGACCATTGCATGTGTCATCTGCCGGCCAGCAGATGACACTAAGCTGCAGAATTTGACCACCGTACCCAGCGCTCCATATAGATTCTATTGCTGCATTTAAGTGCAGCGAGAGGACGGTAGAATTTTCTGTCATAGAACCATGAGGGTTAATCCTGTCTGTTTCATTTCTAGTTGGGCTGATACACTTGGCAGATTAGTCACAGGTTACCTGTCTATTCAAAGCTCTTTCGTTTTTTGCTTTCATTATCATGTTAGTCCTGTTTAATTAGAGCTGATACTATTTTGGGACAATAAATGGTGCTGAGCTCTGTCCCCATATGTCCATTATTACAGAACCTTTGAGCCCTTTAGCTGCGTTTATATTATTACAAGCGAATTTCAACCTTTACTCAGAAATTAGTACTTTCAGTGACGTGTTATTTTGGTGATGATAATATTAGTAAACAAAAATTAAATCTAACTCTAGTGGATAATGCTTTTTTTTATGGCAGAGTGTGGCTCTATAAAACTTTCATGATTTTGGTTGTTTTTGCAGATTACTGAATGACACTCCACATACTTTCAGTGATGTGTTATTTTGGTGATGATAATATTAGTAAACAAAAATTAAATCTAACTCTAGTGGATAATGCTTTTTTTATGGCAGAGTGTGGCTCTATAAACCTTTCATGATTTTGGTTGTTTTTGCAGATTACTGAATGACACTCCACATGGAAATCAATTAAAAAATTTGTACTGCTGTGTTTCCTTTCAGAAAAGTTGGGATGCTTCTTAATACAGTGATTGGAATTGCAGCTGCTGCCCTGATGTATTTCAGTGAACTTGCAGGGGCATATGAGATGATCATTGTTGGCCGTTTTGTGGTTGGATTTAATTGCGGTGAGAGATGCTGCTTTTTTAGATTGTTCTAAGGAGTTTGATACAGTGTTTATTCCGTTTAATCACAACTTATGCTTAACATTTAAAGTGCACTTTCCCTGTTATTTATTAGTAGTAAACCCTTTGAGAAAATTTGCATGAATGCCTTCTTTTCTCTTTTTCGGAAAAAAAAATAGTTTTAAAGAGGCAAGCTCAACTTTTAAAATTCGCAAATATTAGGTCCTTCTGATATAAGCCATTTCTGCAGTAGCATTTTGGCCTGTGAAAGACAATGATGGGATCTAGAATTTGAAATGTAGATCTTTAACTTCTTAGGGTATTTTTTGGTTAAATACTTACACATATTATTATATAAAAGTATTGTTTTCTTGCCTCACATAACATCATTTTATGTAAAATGTCACATGCTGGTAAGATTTTGATAAATTCTCAGTCAAATCATGAAGTTTGTTTCAAAGGTTTTAGTTTGTGAAAATGTTGTCTCTGGCATGAGACATTTTCAGAATATGTCACCACATTTTCAACAATTTTTTTATTTATATAATAATATGGAGATGTCCCCAAGGAAAATTATTGATGTTGTTAACATAAAATCTTTTTTTATATTGATCTTTATGTTCAGGCTTATACACTGGGCTCACTCCAATGTATCTGTCAGAGATTTCTACCCCAACTATCCGTGGAGCACTAGGAGTTTTACATCAGTTGGGTGTAACAGTGGGGCTCCTGGTGTCCCAGATTTTAGGCTTTGCTGAAGTACTGGGCAACTCAGAATATTGGGCCCTTTTGTTGGGTAAGTAAATTTATTTCATGTCCTACAGCCAGTCAAAATTAGGCTTAAGTTGCTCTTTAGCTTATATGAGTTTTTTTTTTTTTCTTCCTGTTATGGTGATGTTTTATTGACACAGTACTTTCAAGCAGTGCAGTGTACAGGAAAACAGCAGTTGATAATATAAAAAAGCGTAGAATTTGAGTGGAAAAAAAACACCCTGAAAATAGTCATTTTATTTATCTCACAGGGGAATTATTTTCTAATGCCATACAGTGTCAAACCTCTCATTCAAAATACAGACACAGATAAACCTGGGATCCGTATATGTTATACATATTATACTATAAATATGCAATATTACAAATGAAATCCCTACTGGAGAGTTCAGTTAACATAAGAAATATCAGTATTGAGACTGGGTTTAAAAATTAAATTGTTGGCTATGTATATAAGTTGCTGGCAGGTTTTGAACTCCTCTCTTGTAAGGCTTGAAATGGAAAATGTCACTAAGTAGGCACATTTTTGTACTTTTATTGTTTATGGTGATATACAGTTTAATCTGTCGTGTCTGGCCAGCCATTTATTAACTGTGATTTTGACTGCCCACATAATTATTGTCTAGTATGATCTGGGCATGGTTAATAAACTTGTTAAATATGTTGATAGAGTTTCAAGTCCACTCCCTCATGCATTTTTTTCAAGCAGAGGGTTCCGATGAGTCTGTAGTTAATATTTAAATGATTCAGAGTAAAATTAACTCTTTTAGTGCGAGGCGCCTCGGGTCCAGCCTCCCGCTTGCCGCATGACCATTGTTACAAATAATGATTGTTGCACGTGGAGTCAGTTGGGGCTGCAAAGTCTAACCTCCGCATCCGATGCTTGGCAAGGGGATGCGAATTTATTCTATTGCCGCATTCAAGTGTAGCGAGGGGATGGTAGAACTAATTCTGTCATAGCACCAGGAAAGTTAATAGCACCAGGAAAGTTCATAGCACCAGGAAAGTTAATAGCACCAGGGAAAGTTAATAAGTAGTTTGCATGTGGGCTAAAATTGTGTGTGGGCAGGAAAGGATTCTACCTTTTATTTTATTTCTGTGTTTTCCAGGTTTAGCTGTGTGTCCCTGTGTTTTGCAGCTCCTGGTACTGCCATTTTGTCCTGAAAGTCCCAGATTTTTACTCATCACTAAGAACAGAGAGCATCAAGCAAAATTAGGTAAGGTGGAGAAATAGGAACCTGCATGGGTGAAAATTGGAATCTCCTCTTCTTGTTTGCCTGTCTGTGATACATAGACTTGGCAAGCAGTTTAATTGGGTGTCATAATGCATTTGAACATGCTTTGGGAGCTCCTTACAGCCAGGATGCTGTTTACTTCCATAGGACTGATGTACTAAAATATCACATATAGGCTAGTGAAGTGTTATAGAACATGGCTGTTTTTATGTACTAAAATTTGTAATAACTATGCCTGAGGATATTATTTTCATTTGATGATTTTCAATATTATGTCCTAGGAAAGGAGACGGCTGAAAATATCCGGAAATAAAAAATCAAATCCAGAAAATAACACATTTTAATGAGGAAAGAATGATTGAGAAACTTTAGTATAAAAGAGAGATATGAGTGTTAACCATGTCATCCATGGCTGTTTCCTCAGGCTGTTGTCTTTCCAGTATATATGGTACAATGCCCAGACAATATTCTTTGGGAAGAATTTGACTGTATCGAGATTGATATCTGTGTTTTATCTTCAGCTCTTGAGTCATTAAGAGGGACAACTCTGGTTGATGATGACTTAAATGAAATGAAGAGAGAGGCTCGGTCACAAAACAAGGAAAAGAAGGTCAGTGGGCAGGAACTGCAAGTAGGAAAGAAGAGTGGACAAAGTGGTTTGGAGTGGGGTGGTAAAAGGGTGGGTTAGGTAGAAGGGAAACAAGGGAGATGTCATGGCGCAATGATACTGTAAAAAATTAGAGCCAAAGAACACGTGACAGAATTTTGTTAAGGATAAAAGGTCTTCCTCTGGTCATTGTTGCTTGAGAAGAGGCTGTTTATTTGTTGCTGTAAATAGTAATCAACTTATCTGGAAACTTCCAGTGGAGAAAGTACCACCTGCATAATAATATCTAGTCTGTCTCCAGCATTGCCCTGTCATCATTGCTGCAGACATACCTGACTGACTGATTTGACTCTGGTTTATGTTGACTGGGGCAAAGGTTCTCAAGTTTGCTAACTAAATGAGTTGGGTATTAATCGTTGTCTGTATTGGCAGACTTTTTGTATACTTTGGCAATTTTTTGATAGCCTGCCATTTCTCCTGGCATGTTCTCATGTTCCTGCAAAACCACTGGTCCCAGTGGCTTCCCTTTAGGAAGGGTTCCACTTTCAGGTTGCAGGGTCCACAACACAGCCGATGAAAGACAGGCCATTTCAGTCATCTCAGTACATACGGCCCTGCTATCAGCAATATTTAAATAATGACTACGTCTTAATCAAAGATTTCTGTGTGGTGCTGATTTTCCACCAGTAAAGCTGTCAAAATACACAAGACTACTTGTTGTATGTTATTATATGACATGATGGAGTTCATATCCATGCTGTAACATATAGCATAAGTTATGTACATACTTGTTTGTATTGTTGTGTTCTTCTTCCAAAATCCATGAAAAAAGATTATAATGTACCTTTTCAGTTATGCAGACTTGCCAGTCCTTCTGTTTTTAGGGTAGATATGTGAAGATTGTAAAATTCACTTGCCATTTTGCAATACCTCAGAAATATTGTAATGTTTTAGAGGAACATGCTGCAGCCTGTATTCAGTTCTCAGGCCACCAGTTTGAGGTGTTTCAACATGTGTCAAATTTGGTACTGTGGTGTCAGCTGCTTAGTAACATTGTCAAAAATGTCAGCCAGTGATGCCAGTCACGCAAACGAATTGTATGAAAAGGGAGCCTCAGTATGGCTTTTAGTTGGTGGAAAAGTTATGGTTTGGCTTTCTGTCATTATATCCAGCATGCTTGGCAGATTCTTGGTGTGTCTATATACATCAGTGGTCTCTTCCAGAAATACTGCAATCTACCTGGATCATTTGATATATCTCATGTGGTGAGTGATAAAAAGTGGGTTGCCAAGTTTGGTTTTGTAGTTAGTGTAACATACCAGTGAATAGTAAATTTTGATATTGTTTGTGTGTCCACAGGTGACTATTATAAGTCTCATAAGGACTGGATCATTCCGTATGCCTCTCATCATCAGCATTGTTATGCAACTTTCTCAGCAGCTGTCAGGGATTAATGGGGTAAGTACACAAAGACAGATGGTGGTTTCCAAAAATCTGTTTTTCTGGGAAAGACCCGCTTTGCCTCTGCAATAGCTACATACTCTCCAAGATGAGAGAGAGAGAGTATGCTTACCTTTTTGTACCTGGCCATTGTAATGGCACATCATAGCCTTTCTCTTCATAAATTGGAAGTTCAGACTCTGGAACATTATTGATTTGACATAGTTTTTCAGTCATGAACTTGAACAGAGAACTTCTTTCAGAACTTCTACCAGTTGAAAATAATAAGGCATCTATCCCTAGACTAGGAACTGAGATACCAGAATCAGGCTGTAAAGGGGATTGGGGTCATCTATATTATAAGAATGGACTGGGTTATGTCATGCTGTTTTTTAACATGATAAACTCCCAAAGCGCTGCATGTAAAATTTGATCTAATTGTCAACCTGAATGAAATTGAACAGAAGACATTTAGCACCAATGTCTGCTCACCGATTTCATTAATGATGATTGTCAAGTTTGAGTGGCTTCCCACATTTCGCCCTTGGAGAGGCATTAAAATTTCTAATTTTGCTTTCTGTTCATGGATGAAACCACGCAGTATGAAGCTGTCAAGCATAATATCAATGGGAAAACTTTAAATGTAGCCATCCTGCAAGTATTTTGTTGGTAGAGTGGGAGTGCATGATGGTTCACTAATATTGCCACTGCGAGTGCGCCCCATTGAAAATATAAAATGACAATCCATGTGGCAGAGTATCTTATTTTAGTCACCTAAAGTTTCACCCAAAGAACGAGTGTCCATGCTAGTCCAATGTGAAATATGATGTAGTTTCAAGATTTAAGTGATGACTTTTACAGCAGCAGAGAAGATGTTCCATTTAGTGATTTATCTTTGGCCATGAAATGACATAGGTTTCAACTTTCTTTCAGCAGTTTAGTATAATTGATACCCAGATACTTTCTTTGTTCTTGATGTTCTTTGTACTTTGTAGCTTCCATGGTTTCCCAGACAGGATATGGGAGAAAAAAGTTTTGCTCATCAGATTCTCGCCAGATAATTATTTGTTGCTTTGCTCTTCCATACAGATTTTCTACTATTCTGCTGGTCTGTTCAAGGAGGCGGGGCTTAATCAAACCACAGCCAACCATGCCACCAGTGGAGTGGGCGGAGTTATGGTTGTCATGACACTTATCACCATTCCATTGATGGATAGGGTAGGGAGGCGGACCTTGCATCTGATTGGCTTGGCAGGAATGTTCATATTTAGCATCTTAATGACTGTAGCATTAGCTTTGAAGGTAAGTAGAGAAGGTTAGATTTTTATGAATTTCTGTGTCATGTGGGATTTATTTTATTTATTCTATAAGTAATATGGCAAAGTATTCCGAATTTTTTTTTGCAGTTCTGTTATTTTAGATGGTATCTTCCTTCCTTCCTACTTTCCATCATCCACCACTCACCTACAGTGGTTTTTTCTTTCTTCTTTCTTTCTTTCTTTCTTTCTTTCTTTCTTTCTTTCTTTCTTTCTTTCTTTCTTTCCAATTTCATTTTCGATCTTTCCTTAGCCTCTCAGCTTACCTTGCCTTAGATCTGATAACTTCCTGTCTTCGAGTTTTCATTGTTTCACTCAGTCTTTCATTATTTCTCGCATTCATGTTTTCAGGACACAGTTTCCTGGTTCAACATTCTCAGCATCATAGTTTCCCTTCTGTATGTGGTCTTCTTTGCCCTTGGACCAGGTATGGTTTATGGGAGAGTGACATAGGGGATGAAATGGCTTTAGAAAGCTTTTAGATTTGGACCAATAAGGGAAAGGAGAGAATGGGTGAGGTTGCACATATATGTAATTGGAAGGCTGGACTCATACCAGAGTTAGTGGGACCTTGATATTTGTAGGCTGGTATTGGACTGATTTTTTTTTTTTTTGGGGGGGAAAACGGAGGGATGGGTTTGGGATTTTCATATCTGCTGATTTTAGGGGGTAGAATATAAGGGATGTTGCTCCCCATAGAATTGAACATAACCTGGAGGACAGCGTAACAAAAAGAGACAGAGATGAGAGAGGGGCTGGTAAAGATTTGAGTGAAAGACTGATTGCTTACTTTGACATGCAAAATAAACAAGGAAGGTGTTGAAGATTGATAAAGAACTGTAAGGTAGGAGTAAAATTTTGGGAGAGAATGATTATTATAAGTTGGAGGATTATACTGTTTTATGTAAGCATGGTTTGAGATGTGCAGTGTAATTTGATACCAGTCAAAATTTTATCACAGCTGATTAAGTAATGATTTGATTGACTGACTGATTGATTGATCTGGCTGACTGACTGAATGATACATTTGTAAACCCACAGGTTCCATTCCTTGGCTGATAGTTGCCGAGTTGTTCAGCCAGGGTCCCAGGGCTGCAGCAATGTCCATCTCCGTCCTGGTCAACTGGATTGCAAATTTTGTTGTTGGATACACATTCCCTCATTTAAAGGTAAAGATACCAAAATGCCACATTTGAAATCGTGCTAAGAGCCAGAACCTGTGTTTGAAGTCATAAAACTTAAAAGCAGGGAGTTCCTTTTCAAGTGAAAGGGAAATAATTTGAGAATAATTTGTCATTCCCATGACAAAGTGAAAAAGAGTCTTCCAAGCTTTATATGAGCACTAAACAACGAGAGAATCACTCTTCATATATTGTATGTACAGAAGTTAAGACTTGGAAAATGATGATAATATAGGTTGGAGGAAAATGTTGTTTTATGCTGGGATGGTTTGAGGTTTCTGATTTGATGACAGTCAAAATTTCATAGCAGCTTACTGAGTAATTGATATTTGATTGATCGAGTTGAAGAAACATTATTTCTCACAAATTTGTTACCTCTTTAATGATTGATCTTGAACTTAGTACTATTTTCAAGATTGGCTTAATGATTTGAAAAAAGTGATGATATTTATATCATTTTGTTCAGATCATGTGTGTGTACCAATGCCTGCCTGTATTCAGACTGAGTGGTGCTGGACTTTCAAACATGTTGGTGTAGGATGGGCATGTTGGTGTAGGATAGGCATGTTGGTGTAGGAAGAGCATGTTGGTGTATTGAAGGGGTACTCTTCATTCAGTCTCTCTTCTATATAATCAAGAATAAGGACTAAGACAGGAATAAAGAGAGGAGGACAGGGTGTATTGTTAGTCCCATGGTCTTAAATAGATGAGTTAATGATCCCTCACTTGTATGTTACAACTGTTATTGTTTGAAATCTCACAGAAAGCTCTTGGAAATTTTGCATTCCTTCCCTTCACTGGCTGCCTGCTTCTGTTTTGGCTCTTCACTTTCTTCTTCGTTCCGGAGACCAAGAACAAAACCTTTGAGGAGGTGACAGCCATCTGGCGGAAGGATGACAAGGAAGAATTCAGTGTTGTGGAGTCAGAAAATTCCCATTTGATGTCCTCGAAAGAGAAGGCGTGATCAGGTGGAGTTAGTTTCAGTTCAGTTGGCAGAAAGCACCTGAATTCTTACAGGTCTTTGTAAGTGATACTAAGAATGATTTGAGATGGACTGTTCAGGGATGCCACTCTTCAGAGAATTCTCTGAAATCAGAGATTGCAATCTTTCAGAAATGATTGCCCGACATCAGTGTGAGAAGCTGCACAGCTTAAAACAATTATAATCTAAAGATTTTTTGATATTTATTTTTCTTTTCTTGTTTGCTGTACTTATTTGCCTAAGACTTCTCTTTCCTTATAATATGATCTTGTATTTATGTACTTATGAGTGCATTTTCAACTAAATTATATTTCAACTAAACTTTACAGTCTAAGTGATATTGCAGAAAGTGCAGAGAATTTTATGAAAAGTGAAAGGCATTCCTGATTATTGTTGCTTAACTCATTGCCATACATACAGCTGATAATCAGAAAATTTTCTTGTAACCCAAATGTTGTCGTCAGCCAGTAATAATGGAGTGGATGCCTCTCTTCCCACTTCCATACCAAAAAGCCGGGATGGGAAGGTAGGGAGCAAGCAAATGGAAAAGGGGATGTCCATACAGTTTTGATCTGGAATTTTATTTTAAAAGACTATGTCCTATTATTTTGATGTGGATTTAGGCTCTTTTAATAATAAAGTCTCGAAATGAAGAGTGAAACTGGCACAGCTCTAGGACATTAATTGAAATATTCATTGTGATGAGCTTTGAAATACAATTTTTCTTTAATGTGGCCAGAATGAATTGTTGTGACAAACAGGTCTAGATTCAGTCCAACATCTGACTGCTGACTGAGTGTTATCAAATTGGGGAAGGTATCTATCTTCACTGCTGCTTAGCTTGAGGAAAATACTTGTTGACATATGAGAAACTTCCATAAATTTAATTTTATTGTTATTATTTAAAGGTTGTTGTATACAGATCAGCATTTTACACTTCTTTCCCTTTTATATCATAGATCATTCTCATTGTTTATGTACGTACATGATTCTGTAAAGCGTCTTTGGCATATCTTGGACACCAAAGAAGAAATAGGATGTGTTCACATTTTATCGTTTTTTTTTTTGTTTTTTTTTTGTCTTCTTGCAAATGACATCGGCAAAAGTTCATTTGCATTCATATTTGGAGCAAGATTTCACTGCTTGGTCAAACATATTGATTCTGGTATCTTAGGCACCTTTGGATAGAATCAGGACACCTTTGGATGAGCCTGGCTACTCCTTCCTCTAAAACAACACTGGCTTATGGGAAATGGTGAACTGAAAAATCATAGTGATCATAGATTACAAAGTCCTTTCAGTATTTAAATATAGATCTTTCATCTTAAATACAACAAATGTGATTGGCTTAGCCCAACAAATGACCCAGTGCCAGTCCCAGTTAACTCTCAGAAGTGCGAATGACTGAGAATGCCCGGGAATGACCAGTAATCATAATTTCACCGAAAAACAATGACGTAAAAAGTAGAAATCACAGTGAAATGAAGAAACACACTTCCTCTTGAAGAGCCATTCCATGAGTACAGACAAACATTCAACTTAAAAAGAATTATTTAAAATTGTTGTCCGAGAGTGCTGACTGTTCATTGGTGCAAATGGTCAGATAGTGCCACAGATGCTTTAGTAAAACTTTGATCTCTAAGCAGTAAATGAATCACCAAGATCACTACTGTCAAATGTAATATTGCGACAGATACAAGTTTGTACTGGGCATTCTGTACTCTTTGACATCAGGAGTTACCAGTTAGGCTTCATAACTGTTGATTAGTAAAGGTGATGTTGCAGATCACTGAATTTTCAGGGGATGTTTTCAAATTCAGATTGTATTCAGACTGTTTTTCTGACTGTAATAATAACAATAATAACGATGATGATGCCGTATTTGCCTTTTTTCCTTTTTGCATTATTGGCAGTGCAATAGTTAATATCTTTTTAAAAGTTCTGTGAAACTCATCAAGAAACTCAAAATGGCATGATGAAACTTGATAATATCAAGCTACTAGGAGTATTTTGCTATGAATAAAGAAGCCTTTGGATGGGAACTTTCTGTTTATTTAGGTTAACCGATATATTGGGTAAAGCGCTGTATGTTAGTGAGTTCTAGAGTAGTTGCTTACATGGTTACTATAGTGAGGGAAAGAGATACAGTCTACCTTCACATATCGTCACTCAGAAATGTTACAGTTGTAAGTTCTTATTGTGACTGTTAGGACTAATGACAATATTATTTGTGGGTGGCAAATCCTAGATGTGGAAATTCCAAAGCTGCTAAGGAAAGCTGTCTTTTGAAATCCTGACTTGAATATCCAATCCTGTCAACATTCCTCCTGAAGAGACCAGAGTTATAGAATCTCAGTTAAAACAGAACAGAAGACTGGACAATGTACAGATTTATTTGAAATCATAATTTGTGATGAATAAGACATGGGCAGCTATTGGTTGTTATTGTTACATGATAAATTTTTTCCTTTAGAAGTGGATTTTTTTGCAAGGATCTAAGTTTTACGAAACAACAGAAATGATGTTTCATATGCATCTAATTTTTACAAGCATGGCATGATAGTTTCTTATATGTGTCATTAAGAGGGATGTTTTTGAAATGCTAGCCCTGTTTGGCAGTGATAGAAAAATGTAGCCAACTGTAATCGATAATGCCCAGGTAATGAGGGATAGTTACAATAAGTAATCACTATTGGATTCCACTTTCACTTTATACAGATTGTTTTACAAAGAGTAATACCTCTGAAAATTTTGAATAGAGTGTTTTTTTCACAGGATGAAATTTTTGCAGGTTAAGTTCAACTTAGGAAATTGCAAAAATTAATTTCTCGCAAAAAATTACTCCTGTAGTAGTTTTGGGAGGATGTCGTTTCACATGTAAATGTATTTTCAAAACATTTCTGTGTGTTACAAAAGTGCCTTGTATGTTAAAAGAGATATGAAAGACAGGGTACTGATTAGATTTATTTCAATTTGATGCCAGAAGTGGTTAACTGTGATCATAAATGTTTGATGATTCCTGTTTATTTTCATGATGCATGTAGGAATTTCATTGTGAGATATGTAACCCTATATGGAACTGAAGAATTCCCAACAAGTCGGTATTTTTGTTGTTTTGTTTTTTGTTTTTTCAATCCTCATATAACTCAGGAAATTGACATAAATCAAAAACTGAAGACATTTATATCTTTAGGTTGAAATTTGAAGAATTCTGAGGAAGTATTTTCAGATCTTATACTTGTGTTGCCTGAAAATTTTGTGAGAAGTTTAACCATATAAACTTGTAGAAGCAAGTTCTCTGGGTTGTAAGTAAATTTATTTTGAATGTTTTTTTTTTCATCCCAATATATAATTTAAGAAAGTTACATACATTAAAAAGTTAAAAGTATTTATGCCTTTACGTTGAAATATGAAAAACCTCTGAAAAAGCATTTTTGCAAAGCTGAGTACATTGTATTGCCTGATTTTTGAATGGAGCTTATTTTCTTATATTTTATTATTGCTTGTAGTAAAACTGATCTCAGTTTTAAGCTTTATTTACAAGCAAGCAAGTGAAACCAGTATGGAATAGTCAGTAGTCTGTGATTTCATGAAAACTGTGGTTTCCAGCAATCATGATGAATTAGGGAATAAGAAATAAGTTCTTCCCTGTAGGAAAAAAAAGCCCAACTCTGTGCTTCACAGAAAATCAACAGTTCTTTCTGTTTTTTTTTTTAAACTTTCAGTCGGCCTACTGAAAACTGTTGGTTCCATTGCATACAATATCTATCTGAAAGATTTGTTTGATTTATGAAGTGCAAGGATAGGTTCATTAGTTAAGTTATGGTTTTTGTTTTTTGTTTGATTGGCAGCATTTGTCATGGCTCAATGAGATTTTTAGACTTGATGATAAAAACCATTCATATGCTTGTTGCAAGCTTTGATCTTATATGTAGTTAACATTTTATAAAACCATAGAGAGTACGATAAGAAGCACTATGAAATCAAGGAAAGATGGTAATGATAAGTGAAGACGGTTTCTCTAGAACTCAATGCACTTTAAATACATTTCCCCAGACAGAAGTAATACTGTTATAAGTCGTTATGTTACTTAAAGGGCTAAACGACAATATTATTTCTGAGTGGGGATTTGAAATAACTCAAAAGATGATTACTTTTCACAGAAATTTCTTTTAGACTTTCTAATGTCTAAACCCTTATTAGGGGCATCTAGATTTGAAGTTGATTTTTTTTTTGAGTAATTTTATAAAGAAGAAAATGCATTGCTGAAGACAGTATACATCAATTTACAAGAAAATTGCTTTTTCAATAGTTATTGAATGATGTTTTTTGATTTTGAAGAATATTTGGGAACCCCATGCAAACTGTAGGTCATGAATAAATTCCCCAGAGCACAGGGAAGAAAATGTTTCATAGACATTAGAAATGGCAGTCTTTGTTGCAACAAAACGTAGTCATTTACCATTAATGGCAGTCTCTGTTGAGACAAAACTATAGTCATTTACTATTTATAGACTTATGTACAGTAAACCTTTGTTACTTCATTATAGAAAGGTGAAACTATATTGGTTGAGCTGAAAAAAAAGGGTATTATTATCACTGAGGTGAGAAGTTGAAAGGGTAGGGGAGGTTGAAAAGAGAAATAAAGGATCAAGACATCAGAACTTTTGAGTAATAAAATTGAAGGTGAAGAAAAGATGCTTATAATCTTCAGAGATGCCACTCTTGGGAGAATTCAGTGTTTGCAAGTTTGACTTCTGTCTGAGAAATAGCTTGCACAGAAAACTGAAATCCGAAAATATCTTCCTGTTATCTAGTATTGTATGTTTGCCTTGAATATTCCCTTTTTGGATTATACAGACTAGTCTGTTTATTTATATATGTCCATGTGAGTTGATTTCTTAAAGAGCAGTTTTGCTTTATATACATCACTTCTTAAAATGACAAATGTATGTCGACTAGATGCTAAATGAAACTATAAAGTTTAGAGAATTTTATAACAGGTGAGTGGCAGCTCTGGTTCATCTTCTTCATGTGCATACTGCCATTTTGCCAAAAAGCATCTCTTTTTCTCAAGACAACAGCAAAAAGAAATGCTGTGCAGGATCATATGTATAAAAGTTTGCTATTTGCAGTGTCAGTAGAAGCATAATTTATACTTTAAATATATACTCACTACTTCTAAAATTGTAACTTATATGCCATTCATGTTTTTCTCTATTTTTTGTGTGTTTTTGTAAGAACAGTCCTCCACGTACAGTGGAAAAAAACTTTTTGCAAGATCATTTCTCTCCTGCTCTCACTTGGCCATGGCACTATCCAGCCCTGTTCCTGGAGTGTGACTATAACAGTGATTCTCATCACAGAAATGTTTGCATAGATTCTGGCCCTTGGGTAGGCACCAATTGGGAAAACCTGGGGTTCACTTTCAGAATCACATATTTGTCCAGATAATTTTTCTGTGCTTATCATAATCTGATCTTAGGTTTTGCCAGACAATTTTCCTATACAGGTCAAACTCATGTTTTTTTTCTCCAAATAATTTTCATGCAGAGGGTAAAATCTCTTTGACCTGCTAGGGTTCGTAAAGTTAAACCAAACAAATGAAGAGGAGATCAAGTCTTTAATTTCTCTCGTACAGTGTGTCCAAATATGAGTGACTTTAGTCACATTTTATCAGAAAGTTAACACATTTGTGCTGGATGATTGAGGCCTCCATGAGAGTCAGTCTTTTAGTGTGTATCATGGAAATAAAAAGATGAACTTAGCATATAAATATGACATGCATAAAGGAGCTTTCATCTGCATAAGAAGTTCGAATAATCTTATTAGATTTGTTGCAAGTTTTGAGAAAATAAGAGTCACATGACTGGGAATTTATTCCACTCACCATCAAGTTGCTGGAAAGCTGTGTTACTATGAGAAATTTTGATGGGAGTGTGGAAATCAGTACACATTGAATTATATTTTATCGTCATGAAGTCATTGAAGAGCTTTTTTTCCAAAACTCTGTAAATACACAATGGTTGATAAATAAGAGTAGTGTATTCAACGATACATTTCTGATAATTCATTCAAAACAAATTTGAACTTGAAATCCTCATTCCTTAATGTTTTATGCCATTGAAAATTTGGTAGGAATACATGTGTGAAGAGCAATTATCTTCCTAGTATATCCCCTTGTTTCAAAAAATGTTCAGTGACGCATACTGAGTTTTGGAAAAAACTCTCGTCAGTTCTTGTTGTATGTGATGTAGGGTAACAACCATTTCTTTTCAAATGTTCTTCTTACAAGATTACTACTTAGGCAGTTTGCCATATTTTGTGTCCATCTACCTTAATTCCCATTTTTTTAATCTTTTTGAAAAAGATTGTTTTGTATATATTTTTGATGAGTGTTATGATTGAATTAAGAAAATGATCTCCAGAAGTTATATTTACAAACCAAAGAAATGCCATGTTCTTTCCCCATTAGTGTTCTCAGCATTACATCATCTGTCAAATGATCTGACACCTAAGCTCATCAGTAACAAGAAAACCCATGGTCACTGGCTGCTATAAGGTCATTTTTCATCCTTTTACCTGTTTTATCGTGTTTGAACCAGGATTGGGCAGATGAGAACATAGTTCGTGAACTGAATGTTCAGTTCATGTAAACTTAATCTGAGCATAATAGCTATTTTGGAGGAACTGATCTGGATCTGAACTGTTACTATTTTGGATGCTTGATCTGAATTTTAATTTTCAGCCTGAATTTCAGACCAGTTTACACCTATCTTGAAAACCAGAGCCCAGTGCCATTTCAAAAACCAAGAGAAACTGGTCTGATCTGAAAACTACTCAATTTTCATGGAATTGAGCTAATCTAGAATGTAGGGCTATTGTTCCCTGAATTTAGTTAATAGTAGAGTTTTTGGTTTTTTGTTGAGAATACTAGTCTGGCATGTTTTGTTCTTTTGTTTCTTGTTGTCATGTTGATGCAATAACCCTGTATGTACTTTTGTTTGCTTTTGTTAGTTACAGGATTGTTACTGAAATGTGACAATTTGTATTTCTCAGTATGATGGGTTTCCAATTTGTGCTTGTTTGTTCTCTAGGCAATTCCGCATACTGCTGGTCTTTGCATAGGACCGGCCACCTTTATATGATGACATAGTCAGCCTAGCTGGTCTTTTGTGAAGACTGACGATACCCTTATCTTAAAAGGGACAGGGATAGTTATTTGCTTTACAGCCCAGTAAGTCCACATTATTTTTTCAAAAACTTAAAACAGTGTACATTTTGCCTTTCCTCCGTTATGTATTCAAAAACTTAAGACTGTGTACATTTTGCCTTTTCTCCATTACTTTTTCAAAAACTTAAAACAGCATTCATTTTGCCCCTTTTCCCTGACAGTTTGTAAGAAAACATTGCAGGAATGTCAGGATGTCATCCTGTGTGGGCTGCCATTACTCGTCTGTGTGACGTCAAAAACTGAGATAGGCTGGCAGATGATTGATCCAGTCAGTTTGCCCATGCATCTGCATCAGTCATCTGTTTGCTTTTCCCGCTTTATTACATCATGTGGCATGTGTAATGGCAGCTCACAGAGGGTGAAAATCCCGACATCGCAGCAGTTTATTCTCAGAAATGATCAGGGGAAAGGAAAAGTGTTGTTTAAAAATTTTGAAAAAGTAATGTGGATATTTGTAGGCTGTGAAGCAAATATATACCCCTGTCCCTTTAAATTGGCTTTAGCTCTTATTCTTATTATGAAGTACGCTATTTACTGGGTTTGTTTATGCCAAGTTTGGAACCCCTGATCTTGCATGCATTAATTTGGTATGCTGACGCTAAAAATTTCTTGTTGATCATTATTTAACATTCTTGGTCAGTATTGCAAAGTTGATTTAATGGTTGTGAATTTGTGTATTGACTGTGGCTGCTATTCCTCAAAGTAATTTCTATGTGATTGCAGTGTAAGTTGATCATGTTAAATATATTTAACACTATTTAGTGTTCTTTAAATTTTGAGATTATGATTTTACAAATGAATTTACAAACAAGATTATGTATTTGATATGTAACGTTGATTGTTTTTTTTATTAGCAAGTTACAAACATTTCTCTTGGTATGAAACTCAGAATATATTACCTTTTTTCCTGAATTGGTCCAAATTTTTTTTTTTTAATGTACACACTGTACTGGGTTCTGTGACAGTTGGAGTCAACATTGTTCAGATGTCTTTCTTATTTGTTTGATGTCATGTTTTTTGTTATGACTGGAAAAACATTCTTGGTTTCAACTGATTGTGAACACACAGATGGTACTAGAAATCACATTCTTTACTGGGTGGGAATACAGAGGAAAAATTTTGTGTGCAGAACAGATCAAGATCTTTGTAAGTATTGGGATGTTCAATCTAAATGAACCTGCATAAATTGAAAGACAGTTTTCTTGAACATATTCTTTGATCCCAGTGTATTCCTTTCGTTGCCTTTATTAATGGTCAACTCTTTCCTGCTCAATCACCCAAGTGGACATGGCTTACAGTACTCATTTACTCAAAATCAGTCAGTTAGATTTAAAGTCAGTCAATTAGACTCGAAATCGGTTGATTGGACATTGCGCCATTCCATTTTTGTTAAGAGTGATTTATTTATTTACAGAATTTCTTGCAAAGTAATTCTGTTCTGACAGATTAGGAAAATAAGTGGCTTGGAGCCAGTTAAGAGGGTGGAAGTGAAACCCTGGTATACTGATACCATGTTCCTTGAAGTTCAAATTAAGTGGACTCCACCATACATCCAAGAAGAAGAACTGCTTGATCAGAAATGAGTTGCTTTCATTCTGTCATTTTCATTTCATGTACAGATTCTGTATTGGAAGAGTAAATCATTTCACCCATTAAGCTGTGTAAGTGCAGTGTGCAAAATTTTGACTGCATGAACAAGAAGAAAGTTTGTATCTTCAGAGACTTTCCGTGAAATACAGTGGGACTTTGATTATAC
>JAWQUT010000693.1:87177-112177 GCA_033807755.1 Ellobium chinense
AGTGTCAGTGTGTCAATACCAGTGTCTTGTATAGACAGAAACACCGTGCTACATATATACTCCTTTCCTACCCCTCATTCCATCAAACATCCAATCTCTTAGGCGAAATCCAACTGCACCATTTCAGAAAGATACCAAAGTCAAACGCAAGTACTTTGCATCTCACTACTACATTAAGCGTTTTATTTCGTTTGCTGGAAGCACAATGAACATATCAGCTTTGTAAAGGGAAAAGAAAAAGATGATAATATGTATCCATAATATTGTAATACTACCCTGTTACAGAGAAAGACAGCAAATGCTTTACAGCTGCTGATGTGTCTGCCTTTTTCTGTTCAAAGGATAGCATAAGGTGTGACCTTATGGTACCAAAAGAAAGATCAACTTGGTTATGTTTCTGGCATATCCAAGATATCTCTGGTTAGATCTGAAAATGGTAAAAACGTGTGACTTAAAAAAAAATAACAAAAGAAAAAAAAAACATATGAGGGTAAAAACGGATCACAATGGTGAAAGATTTCTGAACAATGAAGGGAGGGAAGGGTTACAGTAGTACCACATTCTGACTGGGTGACAGGATGGAAATTACTGAAAATGAACAGGAAACAACATTCTGTTACAGAAATGAAATAATGCAATGTAAAATTTACCCACATTTGACCGGACATGTATATCTAGTAACATATATTCTACATTATCAAAAATCTTGTTTGCTCTGTCTCTCGCTCACATTTTTAATCTCATATTGCACAGTCACTGAAACGTTTACTCAACCAGTACACAGATATTATCAGGATCATAAAATTACACATCTTCCAATCAAAATACGGACACTTACAAGAGTTAAAACAGACATTTACGCAGTACCATGTTCCATATAAGTGTAACTCTCATCATACTTACATTCACAATATTACAGAGTGGGAGACCCAGGTTGAACTTAGAGTCAAATGAAAGATTACCAGATTCTATGAACAAGGAGGAACCACAACAAAGAAACAATGATATATACGTTTCCATACATTACATCATATTACTCTGTCAAATCAACTTATGGGATTTATTATACCTCACAATGAGAGAAAAATAAGAACAAGATGGAGATAATGATTTGCAACGATAAAGTATAGAGAATATTTAAAAACAAACAAACATTTTGAATTATTGTACCTACAAAACTACCAAAAAAATACTTCACAAGACGACAGTGATATTTAGAACCAAAGTTATACACGTGGCCATGTTAGAAAAATTTAATTTAAAAAAAATGTAAAGTTGGCAAATAATGCAATTTCTAACCGCTGGTAAGTACTTGTTAAAAATTTAGAGAATGCATGCAGACAAATAGAGAAAAGGCTGATATCATTCTCTTTCGGGTACTTAACATGGCAGTAAAATTTATCATAAAAATAGTTCTTAATTTTCTTACTCTTAAGTCTACAAGAATAACAGCATTATGATCTAGTGAATGATAAATGGTAGAACATGCAATGGTTTATTAATGATGAAGAGTAACGGTTGTAATGCTGCAAATGTCATTAACAACAGTGGCATTTATTTTAGTGAAAAAAAAAATTTAATATCAGAATAGGTGATAACATGACTGCATGTCACATGCCCAAAAGATACCCTGTTGCCCATTTTTTTTGTGGTGTGTTTCGTTTCTTAGTGATTTTTAGCCTTGGTTCACCAGGGTGGCATTGTAATAGGAATGGGTCTTTTGAGATTTTCAGTATGACCAATAAAGGACAATGCATTATACATATATAGAAAGAAGTTAAAAACAAACAATAAATAGATCACGTGTGGAAACAAGCTGTATAATATGTAAACAGTGGATATGGCACCAGTTGGGTTCTATTCTTCCAGAAATAGTGTCGGTGATGTAAAAATTTTGGAGCAATATGGCACACATTCTCAATAATACGTGACTAAAAATGGAATTTCAAATTACTCATCTCAGCTGTTTTATAATTTTTCATTTCAGGAAAGATGAATGCGTTTCTAGATATAATTTCATGGAATTAAAAAAAAATAACACTATACTGTACATGGTTAGACTGAAGGGCAGAAATTGTAATCAAAGTGTAAAGAAGTGTGTACTGGATCTTTTTTGAGAATGTAATGTGCCCTTTTGTTAAGCTGATTCAACTTTTACAACATATATCTAGCTGTAATCGTCGGAGATATCAAGCTGGAAGCAGTGGTAGCTTATTCAGGGTCTTGCCAATATGTTTTGTTGTTTTGTTTTGTTTTTGCGTTAAAAATTGTGCAGTTTTGTGATAAGATTCAGAGCACCGTCACATATGACATAGAAGGTGTAAGGCAGTATCTACAAGGAACAAGTGTCCAAAGTTGTTGGTCAATAACTTGGTGGTAGTAGTGGTAATAGCAAGGGCAAAAACGCCCCTTTTGGCCAAAATAACCTTGTGGAGTTTCTGGTTTCAAATATACGCGAGTAACAGTCCTATCAGAGACTGTTCGCTACCATTTTCACCATGCCACATTATCTTCCTCAACACATCTGCTATCTATTCTAGATATATTCTTTGGTTCACATAATCAGATGCACTATTCCTCTAAACAATGACACTGTGGAACACCCACTGCAGTGGCACTGAGTATGCTCATTCTGCCTGAGTGTTCGCCATGCAGGGCCGGCCAGAACTGAGATCATATGATGCAATTCGTGAACTTGAATTCAGTTCACGTGAATTGATCTGTGCTTATGAGCTGTTTTGGGTGAAATGATTTGGATCTGAAATAGGGTGCTTGATCTGAACTTTGATTTTCTATCTTAATTTCGGTTCAATTCACATCAATATCGAAAACCAGAACGGAATACCAATTTCTAAAAACCAATGGGAACTGATCTAATCAGAGAACTACTCACGTTTCATAGAGTTGAGGTAAACTTGATCGTAAGGTATTTTTTTTTTCTTACCGAACTGAACATGATCTGAACTGACCTTTTTTGGTAAATTTCTCCCACCCAGTCGCCATAACACACATAAAATTTTCATAGAGCTGAGGTAAACTTGATCTTAAGGTGGTTTTTTTTTTTCTCCTACCGAAGTGAACATGATCTGAAATGACCTTTTTTGGTAAATTTCTCCCACCCAGCCGCTATAACACACACACAAAAAGCGTAGAATGCTATCAGTTTTGCGTAAGGACTTGGTGATTGTGTTCATTAATCTACAAGTTTGTTAATTTACTGACTGGTAATTGGATCTCTGTTTTTGTTTGAATTATTTCTTGGAAAGGTTACAGATCTCGTTGGGTGTTGTGACTGGAAGATCTCTGAGACATAAGGTCATTCATTAAAAGTTTCTTGGTCCCTTTCTCATGGGTGGTATTTTCTCAGCACAATGTTGTTACGCATACGTCAAGGCAAAACTGTTTAAATGTTCCATTTAAGCAAAAAATATAATGCGTATATCCACATTTTTTTTATGTCCGAGTGTGGTTGCTGATCCATTGTCACTAAAGCCTAAAGACCTGTCTTTATTTCAGCACACATTCTACACACAGAATGTTGATGCCTGATATAACCATGTAAAATTCATACGAAAACATAACTAAACTGCCAAATTGCAATTAAGCAAAGTAATATTTTTTTGTTTTGTGTGTTGTGGTGCCTGATCCATTGTGACTAAGGCCTGTGTTTATGTCACTCAGGACACACTCTGCACAGAGAATATTAATGTCTGATCTAAGCAGATTTAATTCAAACTAAAACTTAACTAAAACTGTCATTTTGCAATAAAGCAAATTAATAATGCGTGTATACACATTTTTTTCCACTGTCACTAAGGTCTGTGTTTATGTCACTCAGCACACACTCTGCACAGAGAATGTTAATGTCTGATCTAAGCAGATTTAATTCAAACTAAAACTTAACTAAAACTGCCATTTTGCAATAAAGCAAATTAATAACGCGTGTATACACATTTTTTTCCACTGTCACTAAGGTCTGTCTTTATGTCGGCACACATTCTGGAAACTGAATGTTATTGCCTGACATAAGCAGGTGAAATTCATGCTAAAACAACTAAAATGCCATACTGCAATTAAGCAAAATAATATGCGTGAACAAATTTTTTTCTGTTTGAGTGTGGTGCCTGATCCATCATCACCAATGCCTGTGTGTATGTCAGCACACATTCTGCACACAGAATGTTATTACCTGACATAAGCAGATGAAATTCATGCTAAAACATAACTAAAACTGCCATGTTGCAATAAAGCAAATTAATAATGCGTATATCAGGCTTTTTTTTTTGTAAAAAATCTGCGTGGTGTGGTGGCTGAGGCATTATCACAAAGTCCTTGTGGTAACACAGATCGTTATCGCTTGATGTAAGCGAGTGAAATTCATACATAATGAATAACCAAAACTGCCATGATTCACTGGAAAGAAATGTGATTTGCAAGATAAACTTGAAGATGTTACCCCAATGAATTTCAGAGTATTTCAGTTCAGAGTTCAAACGGATCCTGTAAAAAGTTCATAACTCCTTAAAAACAGTATGGTCCTAAATAATAACTGTTTTCACAGAAATGGTCCTAGGTTCATATATTATCCTTATTTTTTTTTCTTTTGAGAAAGGGTCCTACAGCTCTGCTGCTATCCGGAATGGGTATGCGAAAATCGCAGTTGTTAAAACGTCTTAGTTTTTAAAGTGTCCTTTTTTTTTTTCTTGAAATGATGCCATTCCATTATTTTTTTGTTAATAGCCATTGGAAATGTTATTACTCTTTCATACTGTAACCAGGTAGAAAGCTGATTTGCTGAAAAGGGTCCTTAAAAGATACTCAATTTATATCGTGGAAAAATGGCATGAGTGATGTGTCCATTATAGGAACGGGTTTGTTAACGTGCCTTTCTTGCCCCTTAATAGTGACATTTAAAACAGCGGGTCAAACGTCTCTCTTTTCACACATCATAGGTTCATTCACATAGTATATATTCATTAACATGTATGACAATAACAATGAATTTTCTGAAACGACAAGAACACTTGTCTACAATAACAAAGATAATGAAAAACAATATGCAAGATAATCCATCATGTCACTACCTAAACAACTTGTCTCATGGTCATAATACATTACATTACATATTACATTACATAACACATCAAATTACATCTTACATAATTATCATGATGAATTTTTGGTGATGCACATATGAACGGGAACAAGAAATACATGTATTATGATATATACACCCACCACAACACAACTTGACACAGAAAGCTCTACCAATATCTAAGTCACGTTACTGAGATGCATTTTTTTTTTCATACTTTACGAGTGTATAGTAATAATTATGATGGTAATCGTAACAACAACAAAACAACAACAACAACGACAAAATAAGTTCTCTTCAGATCTCGAGTAAAAACACGTATACAATATTAGAAATGAAAAACAGAGATGGTGTGGTAATACCTCAAACGTTCGCTATAGCAGCATCGTGGCAATATCTCATTGGCTATTGTTGTAGTGATGGGGATTGGTAGTAGCTAGGGTAGAGATATGATGATGAAGCTAGCAGTAGCGCTGCAGGCAGCAATCTGTTAATTGTGTTAATATATCGTCTGTGGTGATGATGTAAAATGTCGTATATCGTCTGTGGTGATGTAAAATGTCGTATAGGTCTCTTTCAGTCATGTGAATTACGACTTTTTTTTTACATTAAATGGACAATAAAGGGAGCCAGTGAATGAGCAATATGGTAATATCTGACTACTGTGGTAAGTGATACGAGCCGAATTGTGATGGCGCATACGATAGAACCTGACTACTGTGGTAGCAATGTGGTGGAACATGAGCCTCTTTGGTGACAAAACGTTACATTAGTTATTGCTTTGGTGACATATTATGAGCCAATGTAGTGCCCAACTACTGTGGTAGTTTTATGGCAACAAATGTGAGCTACCTTATTGGATACTTTGGTGCTACTGACTACTTTGGTGCTACGTAGTGGCCTCAGCTGTATGGTAACACATGTGAATCACACTATCTTTCAAGCTACCGTGGCAGTTGCATAGCAACACAAAATAACGATGAGTCCTTGTACAGTAGGAACGATACAGTAGTACCTAACTACTGTGATAGCAATATGGTAATGCGTACTAGCGATAGTAATAGTGGTTGTTATGTGGTAATAACAGTTAGCCATTTCCGTTACAGTACGATCCTTTACTGTGGTTGTTTCGTTGTAACGCACTACATTACTGACTACTTCAGTGACATATCATGAGCCAATGTAGTACCGATACACTACTGTCCGACCACTGTGGTAGCAAAACATACACGTCACCATAATCGCTTAGTAGAATATTATTTATAATCTTCTTCAGGACTCGAAAAACATCAACACACTACAGACTAAGGAGGTCATGTCATGCGTGATGAGTGATAAATGTAGCCAAAGTATACTTCTGATGTGGTGTAATATTTTGGTTTTACTTGTAGCAATTGAAGCACTAATGTAACACCCAAGCACTAAAATAAATGTAACACCCTAATCGGCACAGTAGCTTTGCGGTAATTGTAGTACTGTAGCAAGTAGCACACAGCAGCCACAGTAGTTGCAAGGTAGCGCCTCACCAAAGATTACTGAAATATCACAAATGTAGTCCGTATAGAACTTAATTATTTATTGTAGGTAGCACTCAGATTCTGAAATAGATACCCTTCAGTGATTATGACACTGACCGATGTAGTTGACTTCATAACCGTCATTACTGACTACCAATGTAGAGCTAAAGTAATAGAGTGGTTACAGTAGCCTCACTGTAGGCATGTAGCACTGTTTATGCTTACAATAGCAACTGTATTCCATATTACACTGTTTACAACTGTAGTCAAGTAGCACTGCCAAGAAGCAACAATAAGAGTATTACTGTAGCCATGTAGCACTAGTGCTTATAGCAGCTTCATTAGGTTACATTTCAGTCATTACAACCGTAGCCAAGTAGCACTGCCCTGCTGCTACAGTTGGTGCGATGATACAAGCGGTTGTGGCTACTTGTAGAACGTGGAATACAACAAATACGTTTTCAACTAATGAAAACAAATGGTCTGTACATCTTGGGTCATCCTTGCTCCGTAAACAGAGAGAGCGGTCGGTTGGTAGTTTAGAATTGGGTGATAATAGATAGGTATGTAACTTAGTAACCTAGTTCAGGAGACTGAATACAAAAGTGAACTTCACCGGTGAAAAGTGACTATCCTATCAAAGGTCCAGTAATACCATAAGCATGTGCAAGACCAAAACTCGACGGCCTAATCGAAGGTTCAGTCAATAAATAACCAACAACTGAGAGGTTGCGCATTTACGATGGGATCTCATACTATCATAAGCATTACATTAGCTATGTCTGTCTAATGCCACTAAAGGTGTATTGAGCACCGCTGCAGTAATCATGGTAACAAAAATCTCATCGTTAATGCGCAAGCTGTTAAATGTATCGAAATATTGCAAGTGAATTAGTTTGTACTGGACAGAAAGACTTGCTGATGACAACGCCAGTGTAGGGAAAACATTCACTGCGCGCCCGCACTGGCGCCAAACTGATGAGTGCAGGCATGTGTTAATCGACACATTTCCAAACACACTGCAGCATGGGCTTTTTCCTTCACTACCAATACAATCTACCAGTGTGATGTATTTCAGAATCTGTTGCTAAATTCGACCTCTCACGATTTTTTAGGATTTTATTTGCTACTTGAAATACACCTTGACTGCCCACCGCTGAAATTTTCTTGATAGTCTTTATGCCTATCATATCCAGTAGTTTTGATGCGGATGCGCGCTTCCAGTATGTTTATATATGGCCTTTTCCTAATCTTGTTAGGATCAACACCATCCAAGAAAGGTATAAATAGACTTTACACCCAAATAGAGCACAAGGGTGCCCCACAAGACGCGATGCCCTTACTGGCATGGATTCATACCGGCTATCTGAAAAATTGCTGAGCTATTTACATAATATTATTGGCACTGTGTCTTTAATCCGTTATAATGTTTATAAAGGGGACCGTTGAAATTTAAGTCTCAAGTATGGTATGACGTTTATTGATTTGTACCGCTCCTTAAGAACTAGGCACCATCATTACCTAACACTCTCTCTGTTCACAATGCAATCTTTCATCAAGGATTAAACAAAATGACGAACTCTATGACAGCCCATAACAAACACAGTCATTTGTTTCGTTTACATCTATCTAACTATGTACACATATTTTGATCATTGCGGCATGACAATGGTATTGTAGATATTTCTTTCGTTAAAAAGTGAGATTCTGGTTTAAAAGTTGAACTGAATGAGTTTTACATCATTAAATACAAAATACAAACTCAGGGAAAGATTAAAAAGCTTATACTGACAAAAAAAATGGTTTCTAAGAAAATAACTGATCTATATTAATACTTAAAACGATAATAAAAAAATGCGAACATTCTACTTCCTGCGCGAGCAGATAAGAGGGATCATACAGTACCTCAAACCCAGCATTGAAAATGATAAGTCGTATAAAAGAAGTTGTTCTCCCTCCTTAATTTACAGTGACTGCTTAGAATTCCCTTATTCCCACCGAAAAAGAAAGAGAAACTTACACTGTACATAGGTAAAAATACGCAAAAGCTTTGCAAGTGACAGTTCAAAGTAAAGAGTTATAGGTAACACTCTAAAAGTTTAGATTGTGGAAATGGTTTCTTAAAAAATGAAGATTTAGCTGCATATAAGTGTAGAAACAATTTACAAAAATGATGTAATCAGTTTGTTGAATTATTCTTTTCTCCTAGCACCGGTCACAAAAATCTGTACATTCATCTCTTTAACGATTTTATGTACAAAACTTTAATGAGCCCACACAAATGTTTAAGGAGGGATGGAAAGTGTGATCGGACCGGTTTAGACTATCGTTCCTATAACTCCCGAGTTCTATTTAATTAAATGTTTAGCCACTTCCTTCACCTCCTATTCTCACAATGGCTTTAGAATACGAGGGGCTGTCTAAAATTTCCTGAACCGTGATCGTAAAGTTGTTTTTTTTTTAATCCGACTGACGACCGCCTTTTGCTCAGAATTAAAAACAGCATTTTAGCCCTCCGTCGCCAATATCGCCGTTTTGTCAAACCGAAATGGGCCACTGCTATGGCAGCTGAATTTTTTATTTACATCATGTTTTGCTTTCAAAATGTATTCCAATTCGCAGACTTCAATCCTCACTTCCAAAAACCTTTTTTGGATCTGAAAGCATAAAGTGGAATATGCTAGGTCCTTGTATATTTTGCTCCGACTGCTTAAACATTTGGGTGGGCCTAACGATGATGTGGCTTGCATTTATATTTTTCAGAATATGCTGCGCAGTTGTCAATGAGATGATAATGGCAAACGAAGAAGGAAAGGTATTAGCAATATAAAATACTTTCGGCTGTACTGTGGTTTCGTTATGCTAATCAGGGTATAGGTAGTGGGAATTTATAGGCAAAATTGGGGTTCTTTAAAAAAAAAAAGTGTTTTTCAAGAGTAGGTGGTTTATAGGAACGAGGATGGGGCACCAGGGTGAATGAGGGGGTGAGAGAAAAGAAGAAAAAGAAGAAGATGGAAAGAAGAAGACGAAGAAAAAAAGGAGGAGGAGGAGGACAAGGAAGAGGAGGAAGAAAACACAAGGAAATGAGACAGAAAAAAGAAAGATAAGGGCGCGTTCAGATTACTAAAGCTTAGAACAGGAAACAGGTGTTGTTCTGCCGGGTTAGAAATCACAATAATCATTTACTGTATCAGTAAAAGGTATAAAGAATTGTTTTCACATATCACGGTGTGTTCAGAATACTTTTCTTGTGCGTGTGGTATGCCGTCTGCCGCAAGATTCTGCAAAATAATATAATAACTACAACTACATCTGCATGTTAAACCTCTATGCAATCAAAGAAAAAGGAATAACCGCTGATATCGTAGTATTGTAATATGAATAAGCAATTCCGTTATCTCATAAATGGCGAGATAATGATATATATAAGAATTTATATGAATGGGATGATGCATGACACAGTTATATATATGGACAATTCCTTTGGAAATGCCACTGGCGTGACGCTATATTCTGGTGAGTTTCACCAAAAACAATATCCTGTGTTTTTTTTGTTTTTGTTTTTTCTTTTTGCTTGAAAATTTGCATGCAAAGTGTAAAGTGGGTGCTGTCACAGCGATATGGAACTGCTGATTACCAGGGAAAACGTTATACTGCATATGTTAGTCTGTGCTTCTATCTTAGCCCCAAATAAGCAGCATGACAGTTTTCATTAAAAAAAAAAGGGGGAGGGGCATAAATACCTGACATAACGGATAGTCTGGACAATGTAAAGAGCATATTTCTAGAGTATCACTTCCCACGGAAGTTGTAATAGATGGAGATGGTAAACCACCCATTAAGAAAACAGTTACTATGCAAGCAAAATAGTTTGTGAACAACACAAATGTTTTCTGAATAAAGAATATTGTTTATTTTACATCAGGGAGCCCCATTTTGTCAACAAACTTATGTTTACCTTGAAACTACTTTATCAAGTAAACTTTTTTGTTCGTCTTAAGAACCGAACAGCTGATAACAGATCAACTCTTACAATATAGCGTCACGCGTAGGAGACATTTGTTGTGGAATGTCCCAATAATGGATTTATGGTTTTGAAGTATTATAAAGAACTGACTTATGGCAATGATGAGGAAAATGCTCCGGTATATCTTTTGGTGTCAACAAAAGAAACGTCTCTGTTTAATTTGTTTTTTTTGGTGTAGTTCTGAACTCCGCAATGTGAAAGACTTCGTGGATATGGCCTTTTGTTGTAATGCTGGTGTGAACACAGGGTGCAATACGTACAATAAGTTATAAATTTAAAGACAAAAAAAAAATATTGTGAGACATGTTGCCGCAGTCCATCTAGAGATTACTCTCAACAGGTATATTTCTTTCCCTAAATATCTTTTTTTTTTTATCNGGGGGGGGGGGGAGGGAGGAGAAGCACCATTTATATTGGGGAGACCATATGTTAGCCGTGGTACTGGCTTCACAACCATGGTCTCTGCGACAAAGAATGTGGAACAAATATTAAGAAAATAAAATGGCGTGCACCATGCGCACAAGGGTTCGTATGATCGCTTAAAAATGTCATAGTCAGTACAGTTGGTGCGAGTATCCAAAAACTTCTGTTGGGATTAGAAGAGCAGGCTGGAGCAGGCAATAGTTGTACTAATGAAAGTTTCTCAGCATTTTTCACCTGTATAATTAGTTCAGCGATATGAGCTTTTACAGTGAAATTAAATATGGTCCTGCCCAGATTTAAACCAAAACTTTTGAAAAAGATATAATAAATGTATTTTAAAAACAAAAGTAAACTTTTTTGGTGTCTAAGCACCTCTATGAAACCTTACATTCGGATTCTTCTGTAAGTGTTTGGCCTTCGGCTTAAATAAACTTGAACTGAACGTAAGGTATTCAAGTTATTTCGCTTACCCGCACTTACTTGAAATATCGCACAGTATAGAGACATAATCTCAGTAGATGGACCGGGGTCACAAATTGCCGTTTATGCCTACAGTAGGGAACACATGGCAAAATGATTCCACTGTACATTATCTAAGCAAAAGCTTATACAGTAAAAAGAAATGGATCAAGCGCGAGTTTGGCGTTGCGTTAAGTATGGGCAATGCAATTATATTCTATTGTGTGTCAAATTGTAATAAGATTAAAGAGCTATAGTAACCTCTGAGAAATGAAATGGTACCTTGAAATTTTCTTTTTCAGCAATGTAACTGTAACTAACTTCTTGCTCATTGAAACCGAAGCCATGTTGGATGTTACCTAAGCAATTCTCCTATTTCATCAAATTCGCAAAATTGTTTAAATTTAACCTAGGAAGAAACGTACAGAACTATCTACATGTAGTAGTACTGTTGAGAAACACTCTATAATCTCTTCGTCAAATAAATAAAACAACACCATATTTTATTAAACAATGGCGATCACAAAAATTGCTTTGTCTTGCTCAAAGAGACTGTTATATTAAGTTTGTTTGTTTTTCTGAAAAGCAATTTTTGTGCTTGATAGTTTTGTCTCGAAAAGTGAAATTTGACAAATATGGCACTATATACAGAGTAAAGTCACTGTATGTCTTTAAAAACAATAAAATATTGATGGCACATCTTTGTTGAGGAAAAAAAACGACTCTGTGATCAAACCTCAAAGAGTATGTATAAGAATGTTCAGCGAGAGACTTTTAGTTTTAGGCATCCGTTTCATGATACATTTCTTGCTTCACATGATATTCAAGACCAGGGCTTTTGTAGGTGGCAGAATTTTTACAAACGTGTCGTTTTACTTCATAAACAACGAAGCAGACCGAATTGAAGGTGTTCTTCCAGAACTCAGTAAATGCACTTTCGTTGAAAAAGGAGTTAGTAGTGTATTCAGAGTCCCATTTCTGTGTTAATTCTTTTAAAACCTGCATCATTCAAACTCTTTGAGATTAGAGAGTAAATAAAAATACACGTGTCAAGTGCAGTTTCCTTCATGTTGTTGCCATTTATTTAAAAAAAAAGCAACAAAAAACATCCAAAGACCATTTACCGAGTTTTGGAATATCAGCTCTTCAACTGTTATTTCACAGAAGGATCTGTGCTTCTGACCATCCATCAACAGCCGTGATCTATCATATTAGCTATGAGCACAATATAATACCATATGTGTTTACAAAAGATCTTACCTCGGAATTTCCATTGACTTGCTATACTGTCCTGTAAGCTTAAGTTATGGGGGCAAACAGATAATTTGCAAGATGATATTAAGTGGGGCTGGGTGGTTGCAAAACGTCTGGATCCATGAGGCAGCTAATGACCTTACATAGTCCAGTAAAGTACATAGAAAAATAAAACTACAGATTTATAACCTTAAAGGGAATGTCCCTATCCATTTGCCCTCTATAGTTTATGCCCTATATATCTTTTGCTGGCTAAAACACACAGAAATTGCCCAAGTTACATGTCACAACTTGACATTACTTAAAAAAATCAAAGCCCTCGTTTTAATTCCGTCTGTGAAAAAAAAAAGCAATAACAAAAACAGTAATGGCATAATGGTCGGTACCTATGCAATAGCCTATACCTAAAATATAATAATTCGATAAAACTCAGACTATGTTACACTAATACCAATTGAATCTCAGTGAAGAAAGCAAACATGTTGTATTACATTTAGTAATTTACAGTAACATTATCGTCATTATTCATTGTAAGAATATGATCATTAACTTTGTAAGTTGAGACAACATTATTTTGTATATCTTTCTACAACAACAACGATCAAAACGAAAAACAACAACCAAAAGGAAATCATGTCATTGGTCCGTGCACAGTCTGACAACTCAGGGTTAAAAATCGATATCATTACTATGAATATAGATTCGAAATGATTGATTTTCACTCTGAGCGTACATGTAGGTATGAATGATTCGATATGCAGCGCAGTATGGGGAACAAAACTACTGTAAACCCTTTCATAATATGATCAAACCTTAATGAGATTCTAGTGAACGTAGAGGAGATGTCAAAAATAAAATATGGCACAAAAAGAGAATTTAAAAAATGCAAACAACTACGCCAATACAATATGACGTCATGGAACATGAATATTAGTACTGAATTTATAAGTATAGTACTGAAATTCGCTTTCAAAGTACTGAATTCATATCAATTCATTGCCAAACAATGTTAGATCTGTGTCTGTTGAAATACAGTGTATAATAAAACAATACAAAGATGCTGCAACATCTTGTACACAAGTCAACTACATACTATTTTCTATTTATATATGCTGAAATTGCATGGGTCTGAAATTTCTAAAGGTGATAGTGATGATAATGGTTGTGACGATGTTATCGATGAAATTATTTGTAGAACTTTAGTTGTTACTGAAAGATCAGTTACGTCGTGTACAATGTGTACATCTGTATGTGAGTACAGGGGAAGGGCGCAGTGCCTAAACACTATTAGGATTTGTGTCTAACTAAATGTAATTCTTTTTCTAAGGTGAAATTTCTGCATCCCTAAAGCATTTTTTGAGCACTTCATGAAGATAGGTAGGGAACTGCTTGTCAAAATTTACTACCAAAAACTAATTAACAAACAAACTGGAAGGGCGAAAGCGCGTCACTTGTAAAACTATTTACTCTAGAAGCTAAACTCTGCAGAAACTCAAAATGAATTCACAGGCAAAATGAAAATGTAATTTTAAAGCTATCGAACTAAAAAATAAGCCTAATGATGCTGACAGGATTAAAAACTGGCATCGTGTCAAGATCTTACAAAAGTCTTGAAAAAATAGGCTTCTAGTGGTCGAGAAAAAAGAATAGCGTTATGAAAACACATATTTTACGTATTTTCAATTCTTGTCAAATTACGACCAAGATTTACGCTCTAGATGTCTAAAAATAATGCCAAAAACCTCATCGTTATCACCTTTTAAAATGATGCAAAGTACAAAGAGATTATCTCTCTCTTATAAACACAGGGGAGATCACTCACCATCAAGGGAGTGAATAACATGAAAATTGAGGAATGATCGTGACCATGCAGTTTCAGGGTAGATAACTCGTACATCATCATTCGTTATAAGAGTTATCCTTATAAAAAAGAGATTTTTTTATACATTTGATCTTTAAGTACATGAAGAGCACGAGCTAGTTAACACAACAGCGGATACAACATCGAACACTGATTTTTATCGTTAAGTAATAAGTCATGTCATGTGATTTTCTCCTCCATCTTACATCAAAGCTGTGATTGGTTGGTACTGGGCAAGTCTGTATGCTAGAATAATTCCAATCATAATATCAAGTCAGCAAATCTCGTTCTTGTTATGGCACACAGCGTTGTGGCCACTTCGACAGGAATAAAGCCACAAACCATCAAATAGAAAAAAAAAAAAAGCACATCTCTAGTTTCTTGAAAATCAAGAAACCATGATAAAAACGCTGTACTCCTTTTTTTTTCAAGATGAGCATGGTAATTTCCTGGACCATACCGATACCTGATGAAATTTTTTTGAAGGCTGTTACTAGCCCCAATTCCAGATGTGTCATATTTACAGCACTGCAACTTTGCTTGATTTAGTACGAGTCACCAAATCAGCCTGATCAAGATGGCGAAGAAAACCAAATGGCATACAGTATTTAACGAGGGAAGAATTCAGTAATGCTTGGAATAAGCAATTTGCCCTATTCAGAATGACATTTGCCGCCAGTAGTTTTCTTCTTATGAATAATTCGTTCATTAACCTCTATTTTATATGTTCTTATTTGGCATAACCTGCGCCATTTGCACAACTCTTTTGTTATACAACTTGTGAAAAATAATTGAACACAAATGGATGCAGACTGGCGAACGTCCTTCTTGTGGCTCAAGCTTAATCTAGTAATTTGCTTGAGAATTTCATTTACCGTTTACTGTAAAGCCACCTAATGAGGAGCTTTAAATTTACTGCTACGATATACCGCGCTTAAAACCACTTCTCTTAATGACTTATAACGCTATCCATCTGAAATGGTCCGTTTGTTTAAAGGGGATGGGGCTGTATTTTGAGCGGTACTATTTTTGCTGCGAATATATTCTCTAGTGCTTTGAGAATCTGCTATCAGTTACTGTAAGCTGAAATGAAGCAATATCCTATTTGTGGTTTGACCTCCTCATAAAATGCATTCTTGTATTGGAAAAAAATATGCGATGATAAAATTATGAATATTAGATAAAATAAGTATTGTTCGTCAAACTTATAAATGAAAGTAATTTTATTATGGCTGACTGCATGCAGTCGTAAGTTTGTGCGAATGAAATGACTTCTTTATATTCCTTTCGCTCAATCTTAATAAAATTGTGCATGGCTTTCTTCGGCTACCTACGTTCAGGGCTCTTTTTATACAACTGGTCTTATCATAAAGCCCTATACCCTGCATATAATTTATTCATTTAAACTCCTTTGTCATATATCTGGCGGGTCTGTCACTGTTTATGGCGGGTTGTCGCTGTATGCGGCGGGTTAGCCATATACATGACATTGTACAATCAAACTACTTGGCGGGTTGAGTCTTTTTACTTGGCGGGTTTAGTCATTTTATATGACTTGTCAGATGACAGTTAAAATCAATGCGGTCCTTGCAGACCGAGTTACACACAACGCAGCGGAAGGGTTCGTCATGGGCGTGGAAACCGTTGTGCAGGAGGAACAAGGAAGCGTCCTCGAATATCATATGGCAGTGGACACACTTGTGCACGCGACCTTTGGTCAGAAGGAAGGTCACAAGGTCGTTGTCGTCAAGATCACCCCTCTCAATGGCCTCGACCGTAGTTGAGCTGACGGGCAGGCTGGAAGTCGATTGGGGTGATTCCTGCTCGCTCGCGCTGCTGAACCTGCGCATGGGGTGACGCTGTTTCCTTGACGACGAAGATGGGATCATCCGGGTGTTTAGATTCTGTCGCTCTATATGTCTCTTCGGGGGTCGGAGGTCAAGGTTATCGATCTTACTGAAACTGTTACTACTCCCGCTGTTGTTACCGTTGTTGTTGTTGTTATTGTTGTTGTTGTTGTTTGGTGAAGACGAGCCGCTGTTATCCTTATCTTTAGACAACACATGATCGGAAATTTGCTCGTGCCGGCTTATGCTATTCCGGCTGCTGCGGCCACTGTGCGACTGGTCATATCCACGGTCATAGCCGCCGCGGTCTCGGTCCGGCTCATCAAACTCCAAATCACCATTACTGTTCTTGTTGCTTGAGCCGCTTCCACTTCCGCCCGAGAGGTTCCGCTCTTTTTTAGTGAAGTCCCTTCTTTCCTTGTCAGAGCCTCTGTCAAAGCTCCGGCTCCTTTTCCGAGCCCCAAATCGTCCACGGTCTCGCTCGCGGTCCCTCTCTCTGTCTCTGTCACGGTCTCTCTCTCGCTCTCTGTTCTCCCGGTCTCTTTCCCTCTCTCTTTCCCTATCTCTATCTCCCCCACTTCGCTCATCGCTGTGGCTGAACTTCCTCAGACTTGAATACCCTCTATCGTTGCCGTAATTCCTTTCATCGATATCGGTATCGTCGTCGTTATCGTTATCGCCCATCTCGTGGTCCTGACTCATTCGATCCTCGTCTCCATTCGTCTCCATATGATGGTCATCAGGGCTTCTCAAACCGTCGTCGCTGGACACACTTCTAGCGAATGCTGAACTTTCTTTGTCATCCTTCAGATTTGTCAAGGTCTCAGTGTCGGATCGCTCCTCAGGGGTATATGACCTGTTGGAGGCCCTCTGGTCAGCGTCGGCGCGCTTGGAGGCCGAGGTGGTGCTGACCACGTCTGTGCCATCGTTGGTGCTGTGCTCCGACTGGTGTTGCGGATGTTGCTGCTGCTGCTGCTCGAGATGGTGCTGTTGCTGCTGCTGGGAGTGGTGATGCTGCTGAGCCTGCTGCTGTTGCTGCTGCGGGGAGAAGGTGGGAGACAGTTTGGAGAGAGCGTCGTGTTTCATCTGAAATGGAGGACAAATGAACATCGAGTTTAGCAACGGTGGGGATTGCAGTTCTTGCACTGCATGCAGGGCTTATAGTCAAGAGCCAGGTGTGGGGCGGGTGGCAGGGGGAAAGAGAGATGTATACAACATGTAGATAAATTATATATCGGGTGGCTAATCCGGCCGCAGTGAAATTAGTCATACCCACGGTCGTAGCCCGGATGATATGGACTTGATGAAGCCCCTGCCCCCTACCCTTTCCGACACTATTTCATTTCCACCTCTTCCAAGAATGGTACCCATTACAGATGAAAATTTACAGGAAGAGACGTTTGTCAGAAACGATGATATATATATATATATATATATATATATATATATATATATATATATATANATTGATGGATGGATGGATGGATGGATGGATGGATGGATGGACTGTCAAATAGTGTGTTAGGGACAATGTATGTAATGGCTGTCTGTACCAGACAGATATGTATCTGGACAGCTAGATTTCATATATATGTGTGAAATGTATAGATGTACAAATAACTGAATACAAATCTTTGGACTCTCTGCACCACGTCGCGACCTTCTGCAAACAATTTTGTATGTTCTTTATCTAATACATTTGATATGTTATAAATGAACAATTCATAATGTAGACTAGGCTCATTAGCAATTTGCTTATAATCACGATCTCAAACAAACCGCAACAATATTTTTTCCACTTGATAGGATAATGTATTCTGAAATAAAAAGTTGGATATTGGCTATTTTTCCCACCCTCATGAGGAGTTTAGATCATGCAGGTTCGATTACATCACAAACATTTTAAATGTTACTCGTTATCTTCCTAATCACTTAGATCAATGAATCGGCGTCACCGTTACTGCTGTGTTCTTTCTCCCAGCTATTATTTTAGTTCGATGTTAACCCTCTAGTGCCCAGCGTATCAGATCTGATACATTTCGTGGAACAAAGAAAAAGCGAACCAAGATCATCACCCCACCATAATAGTGTGAAGTCGCATGAGCGGGCATCAGCCTGGATATGAGACTTATAAACCGCATTATTATTATTATTGTTATTATCATTTTGATGCTTGTTCCAGCATAGTGGATCCAGAAGTGATTCAAAAACTGAAGCTCGGACTTTTTGTGCCATTGTAAATAGGGCTGGGCACTAGAGGGTTAACATGACTCCTTTACGATTGTCTTTGCTCGCGTATAACAAAGAAGAATGCAGTTGAGACAAAAAAATTCATAATGATTTGTCCAAGATTTGGGTTTTTAAAATTAATTTCGAAGCAAATGACCTGTCGGGTCCCATCTGCCGTGACAGAGATCATACTGTTTTGATAGAACGGACGTGTATTATATTGCACTGTCGTCTCATACCATTACGGTCCTTGCATAGTGTATTTATTTAATTACACAATATTAGATTGAGACAAATAATTTCATACCGATCTGTCCACGATTTGGGCGTTAAAAGTTACTTTCGAGACAAATAACCTGTCGGGTCCCATTTGCAGTGAAAGGGGTCATGCTGTTTTGATAGGACGAACGTATACTGCACTGTCGTGTTTGGTAAACACATCTCACGTCATTACGGTCCTTGCACAGTATATCTGTTTCATTTTCATGTTGAGAAAGACAATTTCATAATGAGTTGTCGAAGTTCAGGTCTTGTAGGTTAATTTCGAAGCCAATGACCTGTCAGGTCCCGTTTGTCGTGACAGGGATCATGCTGTTTTGATAGGATGAACGTTTACTGCAGTGTAGAGATTAGTAAACACGTCTCACACCATTAAGGCCTTTGCATGGCGCATTTGCTTTCTTACACGTTTTATTGTTTTACATAATACCATCACCACTATTTACACCACAGAAACGTTATAATGATAAAACCATTTTCTTTATAATTAATAAATTGAGTTCAACACACCAGTTACCGGTGAGATTTACTAAGTTCGATGAAATCTGACATTATTATGAAGACCCAAAGACCTTGAATACTTGTAGTAATGAAGAGCAGTAATGCAGATTTTCTTGAAAAGCATTGTCTGTTATTACGACAGCAATGGAACGTATGGTCGTTACAGTGTCTTTGAAAGACAAATAACTGTTGGGAAACATTAATTATCTGAGATGTCAAGGTAATCAATTTAACCATTTTGGACAAGGTACAAAAACTGTAAAACGTCCTTTTTGATTACCCTAGAAGTGTCTTGATTTTATTTTTGGGGGAATCTAGAATCTAATCTTTGTGAAATTCGCAAGTTGAACAAATTACTTCCCACGAAAATATAGACTACCCAGTTCATATTTTCAAGACATTTTCTCATCACTCTTTCCCTCTTTTCTTAGCAGTGATCCTCACATCTATAGCAAAAATAAATAGGAAACTCTCTTACCCGGAGAACTAGGCAACAGAAAATCTTCAGAAGAAGATACCTCCGTCTAACAAATATTTCGGCTTTTTAAATTCCTGACACTCTAAAGGGGCTGGGCCACACATGGGTCATGACTGCCAAGTGTTCTTCTGTATCGTTATGTCATTCGTAAACTAGGTGCTAAACTAGGTGCTATGTCATTCGTAAACTGGAAGCGGTAAACTATGCTCCACTGACCCTAGTGTGTGCAACAATAGTTCATGAAAAGTAGGACAGCTTTTCGACTCTTATCGGCAATCTTGTAATGCCACTCCCTATTGCTCTAGACTTCTGGACCCATACAGACATGAGAAAACCGTCATATGGGACTCGCAAAAATAAAACCCTCGCGAAAATAACCAGCTCTACAGTAAGTCTGTTGCGTACAGATCACTTACATATAATATATACATTTCTAGGGTAGGTATGACGAATAAAAGAATNAGGTACAAAAACTGTAAAACGTCCTTTTTGATTACCCTAGAAGTGTCTTGATTTTATTTTTTGGGGAATCTAGAATCTAATCTTTGTGAAATTCGCAAGTTGAACAAATTACTTCCCATGAAAAAAGTCCAGTTCATAATTTTCAAGGCATTTTCTCATCACTCTTTCCCTCTTTTCTTAGCTGTGATCCTCACATCTATAGCAAAAATAAATAGGAAACTCTCCCCGTCTAACAAGTGTTTCGCCCTTTGACTTCCTGACACTCTAAAGAGGCTGGGCCACATCTGGGTCATGACTCCCAAGTGCCCTTCTGTATCTCTGTGTCATTGGTAAATTAGGTGCTATGTCATTCGTAAACTAGAAGCGGTAAACTATGCTCCACTAGTGCTCCCTAGTGGGTGCAACAATAGTTCATGAAAAGTAGGACAGCTTTTCGACTCTTATCGGCAATCTTGTAATGCCACTCCCTATTGCTCTAGACTTCTGGACCCATACAGACATGAGAAAACCGTCATATGGGACTCGCAAAAATAAAACCCTCGCGAAAATAACCAGCTCTACAGTAAGTCTGTTGCGTACAGATCACTTACATATAATATATACATTTCTAGGGTAGGTATGACGAATAAAAGAATTCTCTACCCACCATGTTCATGACGTAAATGCCTTGGGAAAATATTTCATTCTCATTTCCCTCACTTTAACCTTCTACATAATAGGTGTCTGGCTACACGGCAGTCAGAGTTATTGTTAGAATGTATGTGATACTGATTAGCGCTGGTAAAACCTTAGTAGAGGCACCGTTGGTTCACCAGACTAAATAAAGTTATTGCTTGATCTGGTCTGCGAGGTTAGTAATGATGTAAAATCGCGGGAACAGGAATATGTCTGGAAATGAGACTTGTGCATCTCATATGACAATGGTCAACAAAAATACTATATTTTGCCTCGAGAATTAAATATAAGTTGTTTTTTTTTAAACTAAATTTTGGGGTGCTGAAAACGAATAAGACAATGAATATTTTGGCTTGCTTTTTTTTTTTGGAGATATTCTAAAATTTAAGTTTCCTTAAAATATAATGTTAGTATTGTAATTTTAATAATGTTAGTAATATAATGTTGAGCATCTGGATCTTTCACCTGTCTACTTTCCTCTACTGATGTCATATCCTCTACTTTTTTCACTTGTCTTCTGTAGGAAAGATACGAAGTGTCTCCAGTAAATGACTGCTAGCACTAGTCTACTAATAACCATGGGCTCTATTTGGTTTGGTAGAGGGTTTCACAATAATTATAATTACCTTGGAGAAAGCGCTTATCATGTTCATAGCTGAGTGCTCTGAAGTTGGCTGAAAATAAATCGAATGCAAAAAGTGATACATGTTTCAACCCACATCCCGAGAGGACACTGGTAAACTTTCCAGAACTTGTCTGTAGCGTTTAGCTGAGCACTTAAAAATACATGTTGGCTATTAACTGAAAAGAATTTCAACCTGACCTATGAATTTGTTATGCATAAGTGTTCAAACTGCTAACCCATAAGAAATCACCTGCACTTGCGGACCAACACCTTCTCCTTGACGGTTGCCTCATTAAGTTATGGGAAGCTGCAGTTAAGATACAAACATGCTTCTCATAACTTTGTTGAGCCCAATGTTATGTATGAAGGTGGCAGTAAAATATCACTGAATTCTATGCATTCTGGATTAAAGGTTGTTCGCTCTTTTGCCTCAATTTTTACCGGGATGGAACAGCAAACGATTGTTGTAAATTTGCTAAATTTGTCATATTTTTTTCCGTTAAGTGCTTTTTTTATTAGTTTCGTAAGAAAATAGAAACTTGTAAGGTTAATCTACGCTTGATCCATCTGTTAATATACCTAATACAACCCTGGTATGGTATCCTTAACTCTGTGCCAACTGAAAATTTGAAAGTGCCATTTTCGAATTCAACACCCCAAAACGTAGACTAGTAGAAATTATTTCCCACTGTTTCTCGGGCATTTTGCTTGCTCACAAATTTTATCACTGTAAGTCTCTGGTGTGGAAGGTTCAAACTTTGAGTGGTGGTGAGATTATTACCACTAAAAAAAAAAAAGGAAAAAAGGGATGAACAGGGAAACGATTGATTAAAGAAGGAGGAAGAAAGAGAAAAGGAAAGAAATCTGTGTGCTAATAACAGGGAACTGAATTAGACTGAACTACAGCAAAGTATATACTAACGTATAAAAACTCACAAAAAAACCCTCACAAAACTCCAATTCCAGAGTATTATATCATTATTATGATTTCCTAAACTTCATGAGTAAACTTTGATATATATGTGGGGTGATCGAGTAAATGAGGTTCGTTGTCTTGAAGTCCTCCTAAAGTTCTCTTTGCCTTTTTTTTTTTTACATTTGACAAAATTTTATGCCTTCTGCCTGACATTTACTTGTTTCAATATGAATATCAACCTCTGTACTGTTTGAACTTTTTGGTTTTCTTTACGTTGTTGTAGTTGTTGCTGATGCTGTGGTGGTTTTTGTTGTTGGTGGTGGTGATGGAGGTTTTGGTGGTAGTATGGTGCATAAGCGACGAATGGCGTTTTACCCGTAGATGATGGCGATTTAGAGGGTTGAAGTAGGATGTGGAATGTTTTTTTAAAAAAAAAAACTACTGTAATACCTATAAAAACACAGAGTTCATCAAAATACCTGAGTTGCACCCAGCATGGCTCCAAAGAATGAGTGTTTCGTCAGCAGATCTGCGTGCGACGTCACAGGCAACGACTGCGTCCCTAGCAACCCAAGTGCCGGTGGGAAAGATGGCGGAAACGCAGGCGGCGCCCCAGGGTGGTGTCGGAAGGGGAGGATGGAGGAGAACGGGGGTAGCTGACCGGGAGAGTGGTAAAGACCTGTAGAAAAGAAAAATCAGCGAGTTTTAGCTTAGGTAAAAATTTAAGCAGCGCTATCCGATCGGTACCACCGGAAGTGAATGCTGCATACAAAATGTGCATACTGTCCTGACTCAGATGCCTTTGTTTTCTATATCATTTTACTAGACGTTTTCATATCAATTTTCTTCACCATAACGTTCGAACGGACAGTAAACTGGAGATCTGTAAAGTTTTAATGCAGTATGAAATGCTTTGCTTGTGAAATTCGAAAAAAAAAAAGAGCTCCGATGTTAACCCTCTAGTGCCCAGCCCTATTTACAATGGCACAAAAAGTCCGAGCTCCAGTTTTTGGATCCCTTCTGGATCCACTATGCTGGAACAAGCATCAAAATGATAATAATAATAATAATAATAATAATAATAATAATAATAATGCCGTTTATAAGTCTCATATCCAGGCTAATGCCCGCTCATGCGACTTCACACTATTATGGTGGGGTGATGATCTTGGTTTGCTTTTTCTTTGTTCCACGAAATGTATCAGATCTGATACGCTGGGCACTAGAGGGTTAAACATGCGATTGATTTCATTAGTAAGGTGTCCCAACAAGTCTCTCTGTTTCTTTTATATACCAAGTGTTTAAGTTCTCAAGACCTTAATATATTGGAAAGGGGNGGGGGGGGGGGGAGAGAAGAGCATTATAAAGTTTAGACAGTCTCTCGTGATCTTTTCATTCATCATTCGTTATAATAATTTGTATACAAAATACAAGTACGAAAATACCTGTATTTATAATGATGATCAGTGTCTAAACTGAAAAAAAAATGAATTTCTCTAATGGGACTATGCAAGTAATATATAGATGGATGAATGAATTTTACAAAACTTGGCAAACCAAAAGTTTTGAGACAAGTCACTTCTTTGGGGCTCATCATCATCATCATCACTGCTATTACTATGATCACATCCATTTTTATACTCATCACCACCAGCGTTGTCGCCACCATCACCATCACCATGTCGTCGTCATCATCATCATCATTATCACTATCATCATCACTACCACCATGTCAGCATTAGAAACCTACTTTGTGTCTGTGCGTGGAACGCAGCAGCCTCGGAATCCAGCAGGAGCGACTCCGGGATGAGCGGAGGGGGACATCGGGGATGGGGGACCCCTAGGTCTCGTTGGCCTCCACAGTCACCTGGAACAAATAGCATTCTGGTCAGTCAATATTGACCCCCAACACTGCACAAATCTTAAATGGAGGCATGTCTCTTCCCTTGTAGATTACAGTGCATTACTGTGGTGCGCATTGCACTCTGATTCAGTACATTTTGCATGCAATATTGCGCACCAAAATGGAAAATAGCGCATAATCTGAAATGCCCGAGAAAATCAATCCTAGAACTTGCTCCTGCACACTGTTTCTCGTTATTTCATGCAAGTATTAAGACCTGTATATATACAGAATGTAGCTTTGTCGATTGTCGCAACTATGTTTGATTGCCCAAATGTTATCGTTTTGTACTCTTGGTTCAAAATAAAATATATGGAACTGAACTGAATCCATATGAAAAGGAAACAACAGGTTTAAAATCTTAAGATCTTTAGTTAAGAATTTTCGGCGCGGTAACATTGCTGAGAAAGACATACGCTCATGGCCATCGAAAAACTTTTTTTTTTTTT
>JAWQUT010000693.1:117177-137354 GCA_033807755.1 Ellobium chinense
GGGCGACTGCAGATCAGGGGCTCCCCGTCATATTCCCTACAATCCTAACTCCTTTTATTACAGTTAACTGGTTCGTCTTTTATTTTCCATCTCCTCTCATCCCTTCCCCTCCCAATTTTACCAACACCGTTTCTCCGCCTCTGCCACGTCTCTGCACCCACCTATACGGCCGCTCCCCTGTGTGGATCCGCTTATGGGTGCTGAGACTGCTCTGACTGGAAAACATCTTCCCGCATATCTTGCACATGATTGGTCCACCTGGATCCGGTCGAATAGCCAATCTCTGCTGCAGGGATGACGTCATCAGTGATGACATAGATTTGATGAACATGTTCTTAACCTTTTGAAGGGGAAATCGAAGTTACAAGGGCTAGTGAGAAAATGGGGCAGGACCAACGACAGAAACACAAACTGAATTGGGTAGGAGGTGACCAAAGAAAACAAAGTGGTAAGGATAATGATATTGGACTGTTTACAATAGTTATAGGTCATGGTTGGCAGCGCGGACTAGCGCGGCCCGCTGATTGATTGAAGGAGGTGGCGCTGGTTGGAAAATAATGGAGTATCCAGTCAGTGATTGGCTAGCTGGTGATCACGCGCCATAACCATACGTGATTTAGTTAAACGGCACTATACCGTGTATTGTATAGACAGATTCTTAACCTTTTGATGGGGGAGGAGAGAGGATTAAAATTATATGCCGTTAAAGAACTGGGATTAGCTTAGGGAGGGACCAACCACATCAACAAGAACTAAATTGGTAGGTGCTGACTACAGAACTCAAAGGGTAAGTGGTAGGGTAGACAAGCAATTTAAAGGTCAGTGCTAAGTAAGAAGAAAATTAAAGGTGATGTTGTAGAGCTGGTAATTCTGTTGATGATCAGTCAGACGCGTAAAAAGAATACCAAATAAATGTCAAAAGTTGCGACGATGAATGGATAATTATGTACATGGTTCTGGAGTTTTGAAAGGCCGGTATAAGAAAAACTGAAGGAAAGAGATTGGTTTAGGGGGAGGGGGGAAGAGGGGATGCCAATGACTGGAAAGAGAAAGCACCTCCTATCTGTCTGTCTTGTTGGCTCTATTTAACGTTTCCTAGGTGGATGCCCTATCGGAGCGGACTATGAGAGCGCCTTTCTCACCCGACAAGAGAGATTTACGTTGTACAGGCAGGCAAAAGAAAGGAGGAGAATGAGATGAGAACAAAGAAAAGAAAGAAAGAAAGAAAGAAAGAATGAAAGAAAGAACAAAAAGAATGAAAGAAAGAAAGAAAACACTGAACAAACGACGATGACACCTCACTTAAAGGACAAGAAAAGACCAGACTGCGCTGACGTGAAGGCATATAAATTTTAACTAGGTTATTGCCCTTGGATCACAAGCACGCTCCGACCCATAAAAACGTCATTCATACTTCACTTTATAATGTTCACGCGGATAGTACAGTGCGAGATATTACGGTAATACAGAACAACCTAAACAAACTCCATTTCCAAAGGACCAGTGTATCATTTCAAGTCCGTGAGATGCTAGAGTTTATGATTAAAATCTGATGTTGCATAAGGGGAGGGGCTCGAGACAAGCAAACTGTCAAAAAACCAAGGGCTTTGAACTACGATTAACTACATCTTATAATAATTCCTACAGCGTCCAAATTTACATAATGCTCAAAGGCATTTTACAGAGAAAAATGACACCCAAACAAAGAGCGCACACATGCATACACACAACACACATATTGATAAAATCTACTCCCCAACTTTTTATATCCCTCCATACCAACATTTTTATACCTCACTGAGGTATCAAACGAGCCAATTTTTAGTCCTCACGGGTGGATCGCTCAAATACGAAAATACCAGTTTTATGTAGGAAGAAAAAGAAGAAGAAGAAGAAGAAGAAGAAGAAGAAGAAGAAGAAGAAGAAAAGGGGGAGGAGGAGGAAGAAGAAGAAGAAGAAAAGGAAGAAGAAGAAGAAAAAGAAAAAAATGAGGAGGAGGAAAAAGAAGAAGAAGAAAAAGAGGAAGAAGAAGAAGAAGAGGAAGAAGAAGAAGAAGAGGAAGTTGAAAAAGAAGAAGAAAAAGAAGAAGAAGAGGAAGAAGACGAAGATAAAGAAAAAGAAGAACAGGAGGAAGAAGATGAAGAAGAAGAAGAAGAAGAAGAGGAAGAAGAAGAAAAAGAAGAAGAAGAATTCTAGTTCGTGAAACTCTACAGTATTTCGAGTTCATAAAGTTCGGACAATGTCCAAAGATTCTTCCATCTAGCGCTCGGTTTAGGCCTTGGATCAGAGTTAGATATAGGTTAAGAGGCAAACAAGCATCCTCATGAGAGTCCTCAGACAATCTCAGCTGAGAGCTCGCGCATGAACGATTGAATCTCTTACCATCCTAAAAATTACATTAACTCTGCATGTTAAATGCACTATACGTGCACTATACGTGCATTCAGCACCAATACGCTACTGTAAATCTTACGATGGTGAGAGATCTAATTGTTAATATATAATCCGCAAGCTCTCAATTTATCATTATCCAGTATCTCACTTATAAATGTATGTTTTCTCTTTGCTAACTCTGCTCTCAAACCCTAAACCACGCACTAAGTGGGAGAGTCTCTGAATTTTGTTTAGGTTCAAAGTAATGAGATTCAATCAACAGAAGTGACAAAACCGCTAATACAAACTCATGGCTTTAACAAACTAGACCGATAGAGTTAACAGAACAGATGAAGCTAATAAGGAAACCGAAAGAGAAAGAAGAAAAAAGAAGGACAGGACTTCGCTCCCTGAAACGAATGTTGGATGTGGTTGGATGCAGAAGAATGCAAAAGTTGTAAACTGGCTTGCAGGAAGCGCAAGAAAGATCCACAACCTGAAAACAACAGGGATAATTAGAAGAGCGACACTTTGCTGGATTCTGAACAGGGAAACAGAGCGCTATGGAGTTGTTCTGGGTGCAGTGATGATGCTTCCGCAGAAAAGTAACAAGAAAGAACAGAGGTGACGAAATGATATCATGAACAATACCACAATATGCTCAGGCGATATGATCATGACAGTGAAGACTACACAAAATAAAATTAGATTCGCAACAACGTCAAAAATTAATATGTGAGATTCAGTTTAATAGCAGTGCCCAGAATTTCGCTTAACTGGGGGCACTTTTAGAGAACAGAATACTTTTCTCTCTCTCTCTCTCTCCTGCGCGCATGAGAGTGAGTGAGTGAGTGAGTGAGTGAGTGAGTGAGTGAGTGAGTGAGTGAGTGAGTGAGTGAGTGAGTGAGTGAGTGAGTGAGTAAGTGAGTGAGTGAGTGAGTGAATGAGAGTGTGTATGTGTGTGTGTGTGTGTGTGCGTGCGTGCGTGCGTGCGTGCGTGCGTGCGTGCGTGCGTGTGAGCGCGCGCGCGTTTTAATATAATGAATGGAAAACCGCAGTCATATAATCGCAACTTTTTGCAGGATTCAGAGGACGATCAAAGAAGCCAGGTCGACTGAATACAGTATTCCTAACTGTGCCGCAGATAAATTTTCCAACGACTACATCATCGGTTTTCAACTGCTCTTGTCGCTATCTGAGAATTAAGACAGTACTCACATCAGTATTCGACACTCGACCTTTCATGCCGCCCACTCTATCATCTCCCTGCAGTCACGTGCCAGTCTTCACTTATCCTCAGTATTTCTACAACTTTTCACAACGGTCATGTCAACTGAAAACTCAAATCAACACGAATCCTTATTTCACTTCCAACACATCTTAGCTTCGTCATAAATCGTGGCCAATTTCATTCGCTCAGTATTTTTGCCTGGATAAGGTGTGTGGAAGAAATTAAGTCATGCCACCTTGTTTTTTCGTGTTTTTTTTTTCCTTTTCCACTGCACTTCATGAACCGAACAATTATTGTTAATGTCACAAAGAGAACAAAATAGATGGTCCCAACTGCTTTAAGAGAAGATCAAATTATCTGCCCTTTGTTAACGCTTGTCCTTTGCGTTAATGAGCGCTCTGCGAAGTGGAAAAAAGAAAATTATATTTTTTTGATTTGTAGGTTTGTAAGGGTTTCCTGGATACGTATGAAATTTTATGTGGCATTTGGACATTTTCTGTTATTAATTTATGTTCATTGACCATCTTGTGCATCATTGGCGGAGGTCAATGTGGGCGCTGGAACATGATGTAAAGACTTTGTCTCCTCCTTCTCCCCCCTCCCTTCCTCCCTACCGCAATCCCGAAAATAAAAGCAAACATACTGAGGTCTCAATACATGTACCATGTGTCCAAAATTCTCGCAGAATGTCATGTCAGTTTGGCGCTTCCAGCAGGGTTTCATATACACTGAAAATGCTTCCTGCAAACTCTTACATTTTCAGAAATTAGCGTAACTGATGTGGTATTTTGCAGGAATTGCCCAATACAGTGATATGGTCTGAGCCCAAAAACATCCTCATTTCTTTTCTTTTTAGGCATGAAGAAATTTTACGGAAAAGTCGGCGAATCGAACTTAAAACATTATCATCATCAGGGCAAGGAAAACTACAGACCTATTGTAGGCTAAAGCATAAAGTGTATAACAGAAATTATGGCCACGTTTTGGCTTCTGGAATATTCTCTTTTCGTCACTATGTGCGTAAATGAGATTGTGACGCGTGTATGGGGGCGGTGGTTGCAGGGTATTGGTGGGGAGGGGGGAGGGGGACGCAAAAGGTGAATGACACAATATATTGTGGACATTCAGGGAGAGGGGAGTGCATTGTTTTTGCCTTAAATATAATTTGTATGTACATTTACGCAATGGATAATTCAGAGGCCCAATTGCTATTTCTGGTTTCTCGTGGCTATTAATCAGAAAGAGTGACAGAGCGAGCCAGCGAGCGAGTAAGAAAAAGGATGAAAGAAAGAGGGGGTAGGAGAAACAGAGAGAAAGGAAGGGTACTGAGAGAAAAAGGAAAGAGAATAAAATATTAAGCCATGTTTAGTTGTAGGGGTGTTTTGGTAGACTGGATTTTGCCCCGTGGCTGTGTTGGACGGTGGGTGAAGAGAAGGTGAACGCTGTAATTTCTACCACTGTAATTAGCAGCAAAGGTCTCACGACCATATGCCATTTCGAGCATACCATAACATTTAATTTGAGAGAGATAAAGAGTGAGAGATGACGACAAAGACAGAGATAAAGTTGTTAAAAGCTTAATAAATTATTTTTTTTTTCATGAGGAGGTTAGGCAAGGAAAAACAAAGGTAGGAGGGAGGGGAGATGGACTTGGCAAATTTTGTTGGATCGAAATGTTCTAGAACAGTCATAGAAAAGCGTTTTTTCCTTGTATTATATTAACGAATTTTGCTATGATCGAAAGAACACAAAATAGTAAGAAAGTAACAGAGACAGACAACAGTTACTAGTTCTATAGGCCATGTGGTTGCTTTTACTAAGTAATTTTTTTTTTCATTCATTCATTTATCTCTTTGTCGAGACGGGTAGATCGTTTTACATTTAAGCTCAGATAAATATTTCATTAAAACTTGATTATTATGGGATTGATAATTGTTTATTTTACAATGATGGTGGTGATGATGATGATGATGATGATGATCGTGATCGGAAGGGGGGGGGAGAGGAGAATGGGGAGGGTGTTGGTTGGAGGTTGTGTGACAGTTAGAATACGTGTGTTTTAGTTACTGATAGTAAATAGTTATGGTTTTTCGTCTTGTTGTAAAAAAATTAGTGTATACTTGCTGAGTCCTGTTCGACTGTTCACCTTCATTGTTACTGTTCGTCTTAGTTCCGTTCCTTTGATATTTGTGTCTGTTCAAGCTTTTTCATGACTACTGATCAAATTTTTTTTTAATGAAATACCATTCTTAGTTCATTTATTTTCGACACCTGAAGAAGGACGCCAGTCCGCAAATTTGTGCATTAAATTTGTTAAGTTGTTATAGTTTTCTTGCTTTACTTATTTAGATCTAGTGCGGATAAATGTTTTGCAAATAATGATGACGATCATGATGATGATGAGTAAGAGAAATCAAAACACTCTACCTTCATTTCGAGGACTTCATTAATAACATTATTATGACTCACAATTTCACAGATTTATCACCAGAGTTCTTTGGCGTTTCGCTTTCCTCGTTTAGAACTTACAATAATTATTGTAATATCAGTGGGCAACCATATAAATACGAATAAGAGGAATAGTGATGATCAACTGATAAAGGTGACGATGAAGAAAAGGCGAAAAAGAAAAGAAAAGAAGGTATGGACCGATGCTGAAGCGACGATAACGATGACAGAGACAGAGAGAGAGAGAGACAGAGAGAGAGAGAGAGAGACAGAGAGAGAGAGAGAGACAGAGAGAGAAAGGCAAAGAGACAGAGAGGTAAGAGCAGGTGGGCAAATTAGAGAAAGGCGCGTGTAAATAGTAAGGTATCACTCCACACAAATTGCAGGCCAGGAGGAAGATAAGTGTCGCCATAATTGTCAACTAGAACATTCCACAACGCCTATACCATTGATTCATACCTACCCACAGCTACCAATTTTCACCAAAAAACGCCAGGAAAAGATGAAAGAGCCGAGAGAAAGGAAATGGAAGGGCGAGTAGCAATCAGCGAGACAGCGGACTGCCAGGCGAGGCAAAAGTTAGTGTTTTATTAAGCTAAAAGAGAAAAAGGGTGTGTCTAAACAGATGTTACTGTGTTATTAATAATAATAATAATAATAATAATAGCTACGAATTAAAGAGAAGTAGGCGGGGCTTGCGAGGAGAAACCAAGACAGATCTACATCGCAAAACAACTGAATGGAAAAATGGTAATTATTATTATTAATATATACTATAGCCTGCTTTGTGGAGTTTAGGTTTTGGGGAAGAGAGTATTAAGTCTTCTCTGATAGATATTTATATCAAAGGAAGAGCATAGTTATACATCTAATGTATTTAATTTAATTAATTAGTTTTCACCATGTCTATCAGAGAGTGGGTGAGAAATTATGCGCGAGTGCGATTGTATGTTTTTGTGTGTGTATGTTTGAATTAGTGAGAGAGGGAGGAAGAGATAGGTCATTAGAGAGAAAGACAGAGAGAATGAGAGGGAGATGGGGTGGGAAGGCTTGATTTCTTTTTCCTTTTGTGTTGTGTAAATATTTAATAATAATGATGATGATAACAATAATAATATTATCGATAATAATAATGTTCATAAGTCTCGTATCCAGGCTTATGTCGACTCAGGCGAATTCACATTATTATTATCCCAGCAGGCCTGATCATTCTCAACTCTCTGGGAAGCATACAGTACCGCTGCCTTTTACAGGCGCTGATCACTAACTTTCTGACAACACCTTCCACTGTCTATAGCCAGGTACCCATTTCACATACTGGCAGACTGAGGAAATTATGAAAACGAAAAGCTTTTCCAAGACACTCACAACCTTAACCGTGGTCGGCAATCGAACCCACAACCTTTAGATCTTGAATCCAACGCCATAACCATACGGCCTCCCTCTCTCCCCTCGCACCCCGCCCATCTTCAAAGTGTCCAGGAATAAGGGCTTTCGAAATCAACAGCAGTGCGAACGTGATCTAAATGACGTTGCACTCAAAATAAAAATCGAAAAAAAACAAACCCATCTCCACCCAACCTTCATTATAAATTACTATGGGCCACGTTATAAGTATAATTAATAATGGTAAAAGACAAAATCTAATTACATACCTCGGGTGGCTCTGCCAGTGTTGAGATAATATGAAATCAAAATGGTGCAGTGCATCCACTTGCGAAGCCTGACTAGTAATTAAGTAGTTGAGGAGGTTGAGGAGGCAGGATTTTTTTTTCTTTTTTTTTGGTGTAACATTTAATGTTTCGATAAGGAAGATTAAGTTCATTAACTATCGTATTTTTACCCCCCCCCCCCTCTCATTCTCTTATCTATCTTTTTCTTCTCGTTTTCCCCTCCTTCTCTCCTGCTCTCTCCTGCTCTCTCTCTCTCTCTCTCTCTCTCTCTCTCTCTCTCATACCTAATACCAGAATGGTGGGATTCGGGGTTGTTAGGCAAGAGGGGAAGAGGGGAGATAATTAGATGGGAAGAAAAACATTACTTCGTCAAATGAAAAAACATTACTTCGTCAAACAAATGATATTTACAATATCATAGCAATATGTTTTATAGGAATATTATAGTTATGTGCGAGACGGCGAAGGAGTCAGAAAGAGGGTGATGGAAAGACAGACAGAGAACGAATAAAAAAATATAACAAAGGGAATGAGCAGATCAGGAGAGTGAGAGAGACAGAGACAGAGAGAGAGAGAGAGAGAGAGAGAGAGAGAGAGAGAGAGAGAGAGAGAGAGAAACACTGACAGGGATTTAACGAGAAAATGCTGATACTAAGAGAATGATCGTCTCCTCAAAAATAAATAATAACAGAAAATCAGCCATGAAATGTAAATTTTGGGATGCGAATGAGGAGGGCAGGAAGGAGGGAGGGAGTAGGGGGGAGAGAGAGAGAGAGAGAGAGAGAGAGAGAGAGAGAGAGAGAATGAATATCACAGAGACACAGCGACAGATATCTGAGCAGATATGAACAACATATTGACAAGCGAACTGACAAAATAACAAAAATATAGGGTATAATTACACTTTGTTGTCTAGAAACATCAAGATGATTCAAATTGATAGGTGCCCCATTCTATAAGGTAGTATTGAAAGCTAAGGCACAACGCACATAGACCTGGATCTGTTGCCTTCTGGGCGCTGTAACTCTCGGAAGAAAGATACCGTACGATTCCCATACCGTACAAGACGCGACTGTATGCATAATCCATACGTTGGTTAACGTATTGCGTTAACTATAGTGAATACTACTGTATTAATGTTTTGATAGTTCCTCGTAGTACCGCAGTGCGTTCTAACATATGGATTATGCATACGGCCATTGGTTTAAATACCGTATGTGCTCAACACAAACTCATACTCATTTTGGTCTGGTGCTCAAGAAGCTGAAGGCAATGAAATAATTTTAAATATGACCTCAGAAACTCGAACTTTCAAGATATAAGCTATAAGCCCATTAATTCGACGTCAAAAGCTTATAAAGTTCCTGATCATCATATAATATATATACGTCTACTAATTATGAACTCCTACAAAAGAGTTTCTTTCTCTCACTTACTTGTAGTCACGCCAAAAATATCTAAATCTAGGACGCATTGGTCCGTGATAACATACAGACACGTTTACGATTGAAGATTTTGGGGGTAGGGGGGTAAGCATGCATTTTTATATTAAGGAAGACAAAGTGGGGGGAGGGGAGGAGAGAGGGGGCTTCTGATCAAACCATCACATTGAGAAATTCAGGTTTTCAAATACTAGGTTTTTTTTTTTATTGCGAGGTCCTAAAATGTATTTTTTTACTTTCCTCTTCAAAAGGGGAACAACTGCCACGCGCTCATATACAAACTAACAAACAAAATATCTAGGAGCAGATCAAGCCTCTTTTGCATTGCCCCCTAAATAACCACTATGAACAGTTTTACCACTCGGTCGAGCCTCGTGAATCAGAAATGATAAGAACCATTCTATAAAGACTCTAGAAAAATCTACCACAGCTCGTAAATTTTATGTTCCATATAGGGAAAAGGTCAAATGAGAATAAATTTAAGACTTCGATATAATTTCATACGTGTTCTAAGGTCATTCAGGTATATTTTTATGACAGGGCATTAATGACGACATAACAAAGCAGACCATTATTATACCCAGGATGAGGTCGGTAGCAAGGATACTAGCGATAATGTGAATGATGATAGTGTTTATAGAAAGATTAAAGAGCATTTGTTTTCAATGGACCGTTATTATGACAGAGACAGATGGCACGTTTTGACCCAACTAGGACATTCTTATCTGAAATTAGTTTGAGATGGATAATGTCACATTACAGGTTTGCCTACCTCTGCCATACAGGTCTCTAGTATGGAAAAAATTTACAATGTTACATTTAAAATGTTGCCAATAACCAAACTTTGCATTGGGTAGACTGCAATTAAACGAGGTCAAACTGTATTTCAAATAGTTATTCAAAATTTTAAAAAATCCGGTTTGTGCATGTGGATTTCATCAGATTTAATGACCATCCCGATAACGACTCATGGCAGTTACAATGAGCACATGAGAGCCAATCAGAGCAGTGATTACATAGAGAATTGACATACCTAACATAACCTCAATTAATTTTGACAGAACTGTGTTGATGTCATAACTGATTAGTGAACTCAGAGACTAATGTAGGCCTATATCATGCCAAAGTTAAAAACCAAAAAAAAAAAAAAGGAAAAAAAAAAACTATTGATTTTTCCTCGAGCAATTTTGTAAATGAATGTTAATTTAAACTGACGCTGCATTAGTTACAATACTTTCACGATTTTCTACGTTTTGTGGAGTGATGAGACAAGGCAGGCCTCTTGTGTCATATGAACATTCGAGAGCTTGAGCATGAACGACATGTGCTCTTACCATCATAAGAATATCATTAGTGCATCGGTGCTGAATGCACCCATTGCAGCGTTCAGTACGTAGAGTTCATGTACTGTAATTCTCACCATGGTAAGAAATCCCATCGTTAATGCGCAAGTTCTCAATTATTGCATCAAAATACGCCCTAGCCTGAATGATAAGTATAAAATTGCCAAAGCAAAAATTTGTTCAGAAGTTCAGAGAGAATCATACTCGTTCAGATTTCGTCCAAATTTGCGGAACAAGTCACACAAAGTCACTACATCATGACATATTCTTTATTTTCAGTATTAATATGAAGAAAACCCAAATTAACAAAATCGTTTCATCAACGTCCGGTCCAATTTTGATCTCGTCCGGTCCAATTTTGATCTCGCAATGTATAACTCGATACTTTTTCACATTTTTTTTTTCTCTTGAACACTGAATTGCTATTGCAGTGGTCTCTCAGACATTGAACCTCCGATACTCAGAAAAATGAACACATTCTTTGTGTCGCTCTGATTTCAATATCTTTCTATCATTATACCTGTATGAAAATTTTAGTCATACGCTCGACCTCGAAAGTCATTTTTTTTTGGTTATCTCCCTTCGTCCATCTCAATTTTTATGTGATGTCCTTTCCTCTGTTTCTTTAGTGTCTCTGTCTCTTTCTCTGTCTCCTCCTCTCTCTGACGCTCAACTTTTGATAGCTATAAGTCTCTTCCTGAATCCTTCCGTCGGCTCTCTTTCTCTCACTCTCTCTCTCCCCTTTAACTCTCCTTTTTTTCCCCTCCAACTTCACATCAACTGTGTGCCTTTAATCTTCCTCTTCTCTCTCTCCCCCCCCCCCCNTTCAATGGGCTTGCTAGGGTTGGGTAAGTCTTAAAATTTGGGCCACATAATGGGCTTCAAGCTGGTATGGGTCTGGGTGAAAGCTAAAACTTTGGGTTCAGAGGGCAGCTCAAAATGCTAATATAGCTCATAGAGGAAAAAAGGGTCCAATCCTATTACAGGTCTGTAACCTTTAGTCATAAGCTCGACCTCGAAAGTCATTTTTTTTTTGGTTATCTCCCTTCGTCCATCTCAATTTTTATGTGATGTCCTTTCCTCTGTTTCTTTAGTGTCTCTGTCTCTGTCTCCTCCTCTCTCTGACGCTCAACTTTTGAAAGCGATATGTCTCGTCCTAAATCTTTCCCTCGGCTTTCTCTCTCTCCCCTTTAACTGTCCTTCCTTTCCTCTCCAACTTCATATTAACTGTGTGCCTTTAATCGTCCTCTTCTCTCTCTCTCTCCCCTCCCCTCCTCCATCCGCACCCCTCTCACTGTTCTTTTCATCCTCTCTTCTTGCATGCTCTACTTTCTCTCTTTCTCTCTCTGTTTTTTTTTCATTGCTAAATAACATATAGTATTATCTGCCCACTGCTTCCGTCTTTCTCTCCAGAACCCCGATCCCTCATCATTCTGCCCTCCTCACATCTTTCAACATTATGTTCCCTTAAACTTCACACCTACACTATTATTACAAGTAGTTTAAATTATACCCACTGGATTTACAAAGCCAAAGTTGATGATATGGCCTAAGGGGAGCAAACATATAGAACCCAAGTGCCAGTGAGAGAGTATGTCTCAGAGAGGGTGAGGGTGGGGAAGGGAAGGGGTGATGGTGAGTCGAAGTGAGAGTTGAAGAAGGTGACAGTATGGTGCACGGGTGGGTAGATAGGTAGATCGGTGGATGGGTGTATAGGTAGGGAGGTCAATAGGGGCAGGCAGGCAGGCAGGCAAGCAAGTGGGTACCTAGGTAAGTATAGGTAAAAAGGTAGGCAGGAAGGGTGGGTAGGCATGCAGGCCGGCAGAAAGGTAGGTAGGTAGGTGGGTAGGTTGATAGGTAGATAGATAGGCAGGTAGGTTGGTATAGGTAGATATAGATTTTCTTCCTAGGAAGTTGGGAAAGTGACTGAGTGACTGTCCTGCTAAGGCAATGCTAATATGACGGCGTTTGAGCAGGCACTGGCCTCTTCTTTTCATTGCTATGGCTGGAGGATGGGGGAGGGGAGGGAAGGGGTGGCGGGTGAGCTACGGTCCTCACTGAAGATCAACAAAATAAGACTAACTGTCACCATCATAAAGACATACTCATTACCATACCTCCAAAACAAAAAACCACCACCAACCTTTCCATTACACAGCCTGAGAATCTGAGAATCTTCTAGCATAGAAGAATCTAGAACAAGAAACACTTTTCAAAAGCCAAAAAAAACCCAACATCTATGATGTAGAGAGAATCGATCTAGCATCACTTACAGACAGATATATATCTATTACCGCGGTCGATGAAGACCACCCTGTAATTTTGCTGCGTTTCGTACAGTAACTATCACTTAAAGGCACATACCCTTACTTCGGATTTGAACTTTAGCACCCAGGTGTACCAATGCGCTCAAAACAACGTATCTACATAGCTTTAAACCTTCAAAACAGCCTCGTCTCCTTATTAATAATTTTATGACGAATTAGCCCGCCCGCCATCTTGGAAGAGAACGAATAGGAAGGTCAAAGTCTGATGACGTCATGATCCGCCATCTTGTCAGAGAACATCAATTTATGATGAACCGGCCTGCTCATCATCTTAGCAAATGACTTGTGTTGGTAGACAATAAATCTGCATTAGAATTTGGCGGTCCGCCATTTTGTCAGGAGATTGACCAGTTGAAAAGAAATATGTGACATCATACTATCAGCCATTTCTGATACGTAGAGCAGACACCTAACAATACTTTCGATTCATTAGAAAAGAAGGGAATCTCTCAAGAACGGCTTTCTACGCGTTCTAAACGGGAAGGCAGGGGGTGGGGTAGGGGTGAAGGCACAAAGTGACAAACGTTCCTGGTGATTAGTCTATTGTGTTTCGAAAACTGTAGACACTCTCCGACATTCAGAAAATTCTGGAAAAAATCATTTCTTTTTTCTTTTCGAAAAATTAACTTGAAATCGAATGGCAACAACTAAAATATCACTCCCACGGTTATCCACATACCGCATCAGTCTCCGCCTCCTTGCCATTTCCAGACGCACCATAACAATCCCTTGTCGACAACGCCAAACGTTGTGCGAACGAGCGCCAAATAACTACATACACACCAAAGTCTTCGGCTGCGCGGTCTAGAATAGTGCTGGACCAATTCCACGTCTTAGGTATCGATGCCAAACGGAGTATTTATCTGGGTGTCGATGTCAATACCAAGTACTTTTCTTCGTGTAAAACAAGTGACTGAAACCAAATTTGTCAAGCGTTATCTGTTATGATAAAACATCTTGCAAATAAAGTTACACTAATAAAATTTAACGCGAATATCACGGGCCTTACCATTTAGCAAATTACAGCCTAATTTTACTGTCCACTTTTTTTTTTTTTTTTACTTTACTGGAAAACAGCTGAAAAACACACGAACAGATGTCTGAGGGACACTTTTTCATTTCTTAACCAAGTCAGAACAATCAATCAAGGAGCCTTCAAATATTTGACCTGATCAAAAACGTCAAATTACTTGAAACTCGAGGACAGCTATCGCCGATACCGATATCCCAAAGTTATATCCCAAAACTTACACGGTACTGAGTACTCGGAATCGATACCTGCCCAGAACCCAGTCTAGAATTTGTCATCGAACCGAGACGGTCTGAATCACGGTAGCAGGTGAAAAGCACTCAAACGAAAACACTGAGCACGGAGTTTTCTCCCCTGAAAATGGGTAGTTATCGGAAGTTAAACACCGGCATTTGGCGGGAAATTTCGCGCGATAATGACGACTGTTGTAGCTTTAAGTGCTGGGTGTTGGAATGTGGAAAAGTCTTGTATTAAAGGCCCCCGGGTTGTTCAGGTTGATGTAAATGTAGAATTTTAAAATGCAGGTAAATGTGTTATTATAACTTAATAAAGATTTTTCGTTTATTATAATTGTTCGTACCTTTTCTTCCCCTTTAAGTATTTTTCCCCCCGATGCCATTTAAGAGATGACCCCAAGCGATTAAGAGAGAGAGAGAGACAGAGAGAGAAAAAGGGCAAGAAAGGAAGGGGGGGGGGTAGGGAAGCAGACAGCGAGAGAAAGACGAATGTGTAGAAGAAGGAAGAAAGGAAAGATGAACACCGTGCGATAATACAGAGGTTTTACTGTCAACTTTGTGTCACTTACAGACCTTGCACGGACGAGTCTGAAGTATAGAGGTTTAAAATACAGTAAAGCAAGCTTTATCTTGGTGCCTGGAAAAAAGTATACTCCTTACTGACGTTTACATAAAATCGAGATCCACCTCACTAATGAAATGACAGACTGATAACGAACCCGTCCATGCGGAATTCATACTTACTAATAAGGTATACTTATTAGATGAATACGTTATATCGAGGTTCCACTTTCTGGATTGCGTAATGTTACACTGATTATTAGACGATATGCTAAACAATTAAGTGAGTAGCGGGGTGACTCAGCATTTAATAACCTCTCCCAATTTCTTTCAAGTGTTCTTGTTTACAATAAGATTATATTTCAGCAAAAAACCCAACAGTTTCATTATTATTGTCCCACCGGTGCAACATATTATTTGCCTGATGTTATGTTTCAGGGTCGTCGTGGTGCAATAAGTTGAAAACCACTAATCTTATCATAATGTTGTCCTTACACTTCCATATCAAGCCGCGTTGGTTTTCCCCTGTTTCCCACGACCAATGCACTTCTATGCACTCACTCACATGTTTTCTAAGACAACACTGCTCACACCTCAAATAGCTAGCGCGACCACTGGTACTGCCATTACCTCAAAACTTGTGAGTAATTTTAGTGTGGTGTAGGTTGGGTCAATTTCACAGTGACGTGCCAAAATTGATGACTATTTTTCAAAATCCCTATTGTGATAGATCTATCTTAATTTCGTTTGCTGTGCTTTGTTTTTATTTGGTCCGACTCTTTGATTAACCGTTTCGTCAAATAATATTCATCCTAGCAAAACAATAAGTGCATCCGATCGATGGTTTTCATCTTGTGATTTCTGTGGCACTAGGTCTATATAATAATAATAATAATAATCATAATGACAATAATAATAATAATAATAGTAATAATAATGATAATGAAAAAAAAATAAAAATAATGTGTATACAGTGGTGTTTACTTGTTTAGTCCTCATCAGCTGTTCACCCTTTGATGTTCGCATTTTTCCCGTTCTTTATTGGAATAGCCAATCGAAATTTGGGATTGAGTGACAACAGTCGACAATACATAGTATTATATAGCAAAAAAGATCTGCACGTTTGTAACCAGAATGCCTTCTGCACGGGATGACTAACACCAACTTGAAAACCGCTCTTGACACTGATGTCAGACTGATCTCCCCTTTTCCGACCACACTAATGTAAATATTCCATCACTCTAGATTGGGATCTGTGGGAATACTATGGTACTTTGTCTGAATCTGACTAGTTGCACAACAACCAGTGTTCTAAATAGATTTTATTATATGGGTGTATATCTGTTCAACCACTAGACTAATGTTGCTTTCAGTACCAACGGGTCTCAAAATTTTGTATCCTTCCTTGTAAAATTCTATCCTTTGGGTTTCATCAAATTACGGTTCTTCACTGCAACGTTTGGTATCTGAACTCAATTTTCCTTGCACTACAGTCTTCTCTTTGACGGTTTTTATTTTGATAAAGGGGAGGGTGGATGGAGAATAGATACAAAAACATTAAACTATTTTGGGCTTTATCTGAAATTTGGTAAATGTTGTAGATACAAAAAAAGCAGTTTTTTTTCTTCCTACACGTTTTCTCCCTTTGTCAGTGTTTTCGCAAAATAGGTAAGCATCATCATCATCATCAATGCCTTTCACCCCCAGCAGGGTATAGGCCACGTACAAGATAATTCCATCTTTCCCTGTCTTGGGCCATCTTTCCAAGATCGTTCCAAGTGAGCTTCATCTCTCTCATGACCCTTTCCGTGCATCGTTTCCATGTCTCTCGTGGCCTACCCCTGCCTCGTGTTCCTTGTGGGTTCCATTGCAGTGATTGTCTGTGATGTTTCCAGTATTTCTGAGGGTGTGTCCAATCCAGCGCCATTTACGGAGTCCAATTTCTACCCCTATTTCCTTTTGTCCTGTTCTTGCCCATAGCTCTTCGTTTCGTATCTTGTCTTGCCACTTCGTTTTTAGAATACTCCTCAAGCATCTGTTGATGAATGTCTGGACTTTGTTCATTACTGTCTTCACTTGGCTATAAAATCTGAAGTGGCGGTTATTGTCTGAACGCTAATGGTTGCAGGAGCCTAACTGATCAAAAACTATTGGACTATCGGAGTCAGTAATAGCAGAGTACAAAATGTGTCCTTTGGATAGACTGTGTAGCAATAATCGAACTACAGAAAACCACAGCGCAAAGATAGTGAAATTCAGTCCTGAATAACTATACTTGTCGAAAATCTCCTTGGCCATCTCGGAATGCTCCAGTGGTTCGAGAAGAAAATTTTATTAATGGCTCAATGAGAGTTTTACAATTTGGCATTTGCGACCTCAAAGTCATCAAGAATGCTCCAAAGATAGCTGATTAATGTGAAGTCGGTGGCACTGTCTGGATATCTTTATCATAAACCTAGACACCCTCTTACAAGCTATATTGTGTGGTAAAACAGCCTTAGAATGCCTGCTGTCACGGCTAAGACACTAGATCTCAATATCGGTCAAACACATTAGATAAGCTGGTATGGAATCACATGAGCCTCGCAGACAACTAGACGACAGATGGGGAAACCCAAATCCTGCACTGATGGGGAAACCCAAATCCTGAACTGATAGGGAAACACAAATCCTGAACTGATGGGGAATTGGCCATACTGCCACATGGTTAGTATACAGGCTACCGGTTCATTCTCACAGAATGTGGGAAAACAAAGCCCATGTACTGGGGTTCTAATTTCAAAGTTTGAGAACACTTACCATAAGTGACTGACATTCAGTGAACCTTTTTATTGTTTCATGACCGTGGTTTTTATTGGCCCTAATCATTTGACAGCTAGGCGTATCTTAACACTGACCCATATTCTTCGCTGCACTTAAATCATTAAGGGCTAAGTTATGACAAATGGTACCAAGTCAACAAAGACAGATTGACTGATATCACCATGGGATTTGTGGAAAGAAAAAAAAAATTGTTACTATAATTCAGTCTGATGGTTAAAGTCGAGCTCTTTTCTATTTCTTAAGGATTTAGAATCCTTTAATCTTTAAAGCTTCTGGGATATGTCTTATATTAAAGTATGGAAAAATTATGGGTGATAGCATATAGGCAATAGATGGATAAAGAAAATAATGAGTACATAAAACAAAAGTAGAAAGAAAGAAAGAAAGAAAGAAAGAAAGAAAGAAAAAAAGAAAGAAAGAAAGAAACTAAAAAAAGACAGGAAGAAAGTAGGAAAGAAATTAAAAAAAGAAAGACACAAAGGAAACAAAGAAACGATGAAAGATGGAAAGAAAGTAATAAACTAAGGCAGAAAGGAAAGAAAAGAAAAGACGGTAGTTTAAATTCACAGAAAATGTATCGGAGAACGCCATCAGATCTTTGCAGTAAGCATGTGAGACATCTGTGGAAATTACACAGTAGCTGTGACACCAGTGGCTTAAATATCCTATTATCCACCTTGCTGTACGAGGCGGTAATATTCCACAAAACAAGGTCTTTTCACAAAAGTGGGTCATATGAAAATTTAGACATAATTTTTTTTTTTTGTTGAAAATTTTAAGCTGGTTTTGATGATAGTACCAGGATCCATTAATGAGCTAAAGCGTTTAAGAACGTAATAATTATATAACTTGCGCCTTTTTTTGTGAAATTGAAATGGTTGAGCAGTATACGACTGTATTTATCTACAACCTTCATTTATGTGAGATATGACGTTCTGCATCAACACTGCCGTTATAATCTCATGACCCTTCCCCTCCCCAAAACCACCCCCCAAAAAATTGTTCTCTTAATTTCAAAATTTGATAACTTTAGCACTTAACATGTTATGCAACTGAAATTCGGCAAACGTTATGAGACGGATATTGTCTGTTACTGCGGCAAATTCAAACACATGTCTGACAATAACATGCACGGTATGTGTCCTAAGACACTGTCCTCAGCAGCTCATATTTTTCACATGTATTGTTAATTCTTTTGCTTTGAAGAAAGTATATCACCAAGTTCTAGATTAATAAAATCTGGAACAATTTTTAGATTACATTTTTATGTTAATGTGCGTAAAATTATGCTATTCCAATGTCTTTTAAAAACTATTTAAGGTTATTAAACTTTTAATTCATTATTTTTTTTTCTTTTTTGGCCACTTGGTATATAGGGTTGTACATTTAGCGTGTGAGGATATAAAGTCACACTCTCTCTACATTAGCCAATGTTATATTTTTTAGGTTCTGAGAAATTGAACGTTCTCAACCTGTTGTTCAAAGGAAGAACAAAGAGGCAGATGTGGATTAGCTTGTACGTCATAACTCTACACGGGAAAAGGGAAGATAAATAGAAGGTCACTGCAATATAAAGAACTCTTTATCATCCAAAAAAAAAAAATATGACTTATACTTAATGTAGAATAAGCTTAATGATAAGTTAAAAACATGCTGAGGCACACTATGGGTAGAGGCACTGACAGGGTGAACAAACGTAACAGACTTATGCAAGAACTTGTCTGGTTTTCCCCGTGAAAGCCAACACTTAAGTGTGTCAGATGTCACGCCAACTTCAGTGTTGCATTGCCTTTGGGTCTTTTTCTCAAAACAACACTGCTATTAACTCATTAACCTACAATCCTTTCCTGCGTCCTGATGATTCTTCCGTGCGTCACCACAAATTGGTACTATGTTTTTGTTTCATTGTCGGTTATTTCTGGCACCAGGGCGTCGCTCGCTCTTTTATTGCCAGGCTAATTCAAGTACAGTACACGATCAAGCTTGAACTAGCCTGCATACAAATCAAAGTAAGGCTGGACCTCAGGACGTTGAACTGCACTGCAATGCTCCAGTCCAAAGATGTATTTTTCTTCACATGCAAATTAACACACACGCAGATTTGCAGGGATATTTGTCTACACGTGTTTACACTGCCCCTCCTTTACTAATGATTGCGCTCAAATACGTCATTATATGTGAAAATAAAGGTTACGCTGAGAAAAGACCACAGTACTAAACAGTTTTTACTTACGCTAGATCCTTTAAAAAACCCGCAAAATCTGAGAAATTTGGCCCCATGACACCGACTTCACTAAAGGCATCACAAAAGGAAATGACGTCATGCGCTCATCTACCGTTTTCAAAAAAAAATTGGAGCACGTCATTTGGATGTGGGAAAATCCATTTTCTATAAATGGCAACACTTCCATTTCTTTATAAAAATCACTGAATAATCGCAGTTGCTTTTAACTGCAACATTTTTATCCATGCTCCCGAAGAGTTGCGAATAAGCGGTCTTGACTATTTTGTTCCAGATTTTAAGCCTGTCCTGATGACAGTATCGGAATTCACTTAAAAACAAACGTAAGAATGCATTTGATATCTTCATGCCGCTAAAATGCGACACCGTTATTCTTTTAAACTCACTTCTCTGTGTGTGTGTGTGTGTGTGTGTGTGTGTGTGTGTGTGTGTGTGTGTGTGTGTGTGT
>JAWQUT010000693.1:137375-139875 GCA_033807755.1 Ellobium chinense
GGGGGGGGGGGGATTGTATGTGTGCGGAATAGGGTGCTATATGATATGTATACGGAGTGTATCTGCATAATATTTCAAGAAACAAGTTATTCTATTTATTTCAAAATCACCAATAGCATAAGTAAACATCATCGCTTAGCCGCACTCTCCGGTTTAAAGAAACCCTGTCTATAGTTCCGTGAAATTTGCTATTACGAAGGTGGAATGGCTTGCACTAGAGTGACCGACCCTCGGCCCTCTCTTGCTTTCCCCTCCTCTTCCCTCCTCGTGACAGATGTAAATAGATCTGTTGTCTTAGAATGAATGTTGACCGAGAAAATTAATGAGAAACCACGGAACGCAGTGCAGGTCGGAGCATTTCACAAGAAGTTCTTGTGTGCACCCACACATTTTTCTCGCGCACACATGAGATATTTGGGAAGAGTTGTAAAAAACAAAAACAAGAAGAAAAAAACACCGGAAGAAAATGGCTTCCTCAAATTCAGTCACCAGCAAAACTGGATGCAGCCACCGACAAGAGGAGGCTGGCTCTTGACCCATTCACTGCCAGGGATTAGAAATAAAATCTTTAAATCAAAGCCTAAGAAGAATTCCAAATCTTCATAAAATAATAGTGATCATTTTTTTTTTGTCTAAGGAAGACACAATACTGTGACGATAAACAAGAAAAGTGTGGCAATATTTGAGTTGTGTTCTTTTAAATTTTTTTTTGTTTTGAAAAAGCATAATTACCGCAGGCCCGAGAATTTCTTGGGCACAAGGATGAAGGGGTAAAGGAAAGGTGGTAATTGCTTACTATGGACAAGAAGTGAAGATAACGCAACAGAACTCCTGTGGATTTTTAACTAAGTCTTTTTTTTTTTTCACCGGGAAACGAGGGGGCAGGGGCGGGAAGGGTATGTCTATCTTTGAGTATAATAAATTTAAGATTTTCCTCTACTTGTTCCTCCACCCTCATCACTAAGGGTACAACGCCAGATGCCTATTAACAACTAAAAGGATTTATAGTATAGTGCATTTTTCTTAACTGCAAACATTCCAGAGCACAAAAAAATATGTCCACAAAAAAAAAGTGCAATTTTCCAGTGATTTGATAAAGAAAATACAGAATTATGTTATCTGTACAAATGTTGCAGCTAAGCAGAATCGATGGTGTGTACGTAAAATTTCTCCCCCGCGTTTGACCTATGTCTTCGCGGTAGATGACCCTTGCTAAATCTGGCATAAAATTCAGTGTCAAGGTCTCATGACAAACTCCAAAGGAAGGCAGCGATGTGAGGAGAAGAGGAGAGGGATGAACAGATAGGTGCGGGTGGAAGAATTAGATGACGATGAGGCGAAATCAAGCAGAGATGGAAAGGAAAGAAGAGCATAGAAGAAACCAGGAGAACAAGAATGAAAGAAGAAGAGCAAAAGAAAACCACAGAATCAGGAGATGGACGAAAGAGAGAAGAAAAACAAAACAAAAAACAACAACAACAAAAAAAGGTGTCATCCACATCGGTAATACTGGAATCAGCACCGGGTAATAAAATTTATACACATCTGAGGCATCACAGATAAAATAAAACGCATAGTACTCGATTTCTGATATAAATCCCTTATTATCTAACTTCTAATATGCATTAACAATATGACGACATGATTACTTCTGAACAATCGGTATCGATATAAAGACAAAGAATTAAATCGGAGACAAAGAGATAAAGCTGCCACAAAGAACAAATAAGGAATAGAAGTGAATAACAGTCTCAATTCACGATAGAAAGAAAAATTCCCTATTCATTTAACGCTAGTAATAAGACAAGTACTGCCTCGGCTACCGCATTACGATAAAAAAGCCAGACATATACAAAGAAATATATGAGGACATCTGACCTTTCTGCCGCGCTGTGACACGGTAATATGATTGCTCCTTCGTTAATAGAAACTGAACGCACCACTAATGACGTAAAAAGGTGAGATGGAAGGCAAAAGGGGGATAAAAAAGACGAAGAAAGAAAGGCTTTTGACCCAGTTGTAGAATGAAATGTCATCGTTATTGATTTCTTGCTTCTAAATACATGAGGCGTGTCGCTGAAGAAGGTCCCTTATAGAAGTTAATCAGCGCTGATCAAGGTTGCAGAATGATTAGTGTCAGTATCGAAGGGCGAAGGAATGAGTATTACCAGAGACTCAATAACAATTTTTTTGTTGTTGTTTTTGAATCCGAGAAAAATAATTTCTCAGGCTGAATGATTTTGTATGTCATCTTTAACTACACTTTCCAATGTAGTCTAAGCTTTTGCGGTTTTTTTTTTTTGGTGTGTTTTTTGTTAAGAAAGAAAATAACCAGAAAGGCAATAGCACGGTTCCTGAGACTCTCTTGTCCAGTGCTTGGTTTAGGGCTNTAATCTCGTTGAACATGACAACGCAGATTTACCAGCCGATTTGAATGGAATTTAGTGGATAATTGAGGTTTGTAGCGTGTACAGTAGATCATGCGAGTACATTGTACTGT
>JAWQUT010000693.1:144875-147375 GCA_033807755.1 Ellobium chinense
CTGACCTAGATAATAAAGTGAGTGAGCGAATCGGGGTGGGGACAAAATACGATGGGTGGCGGATGATTGCATCTTCCACACTTGGATGATTGTTGAAGTGGTTGTCAGCTGCAACTAATTGCACTTCAGTGGTGTGCTCTGGTAGCATCAAGCTCATTAGGGTGTGAAATATGATGGCTGCCGCAACATTCATTACTTAGACTATACGACGTGATTAAGGTCTATTAAGGTAGTTACCTGGCGTCTCAGATGCTGTCTTAAGTTCTTGCTGTTGTTGTTGTAGTTGCTGGTAATGATTATGTTGACGATGGTGGGCTTTGTGATTTTTTTTTTTTTAAGTTTGTTGATGGCAATGACTGTGGCAGGTGATGGCAGCTCTTACTGGTAGTAGATTTTTTTTCTCTTTAGTTTCTGCTTGTATTAAAATCTCTCTGTCTCTCTTTCTCTCCCCATCTCTCTTGCACTGTAGAAGCGTTGCACTTACAGCCTGGATTGTGGAGGATTCATTCATTCATTCATTCATTCATTCATTCATTCATTCATTCATTCATTCATTCAATTCATTCATTCATTCATTCATTCATTCACTGATTCACTCGCCCGCACACCCACCCTCTAGCTCACTCTTCCCTCCTTCCCTCCATCTCTCTTTCTCACTCATTCACTCACTCACCTACCCACCCACCCACTCCCTCCTTTCCTCCACCCACCTTCACTAGCTCCCGCTTTNGCACAACTCTTTCTTCAACAAATTCACACATCCACAAACACACATCCGCCGATGAGACAGTACTGTTCACATTATGTCCAGCTTCCTAAGGACTCACAGCCCAAAGTGAAATCCTCTTAATTATGATTTATAATCCCGCCTTTTGTGGTCTCACCAAATCGCCAGGGAAAGTAAACAAGAAGAAAATACAAACAAACATAGAGATTAACAACTGCTTTTTAAAAAATCCAATGCCTTAGTCAACTGTTAAGCTAGGAACTTTTTTAATTCAATGCATGCGTTTTCCGCCCCCTCCCCCACCTACTTCTCTCCCCTCCCTGCTCTCGTCACTCTCTCTCAACGGTCTGTTTCTACCTTTCAATTTTTCGTTCTTACCATTCTTTTTTAAAAATTTTAATGTTTCCTACCCATATTCATCTTTTCTTTTTTTCTGCCCTCTACAGCTCTTTCTCTCAATTTTTCCCACTACAATGCCTTATCAAATATCTTCATCCCCTTTTGATAATTCATCCATATTTTCTTTAAATTTTACTTCCTCTATGTCCGTTTCGTATTTTCTTTTGAAAATTTATAACCCCAGCCCCCCCCCCCTTTCCAACAACAACAAGAACAACAAAAATATCAAGGGCACCTTTTTCTTTTTCTCTTCCTTGTACATGCTTCTCTCGAAACATTTTACCAACTCATATCTTTTTTCCTCCCTCTCCATCTCTATCTCACACCCCAACCCTCACGTACCTCCCCCCCCCCCCCNNNCCCCCCCCTTGCCTCTTACATTCAAAACTTCCATATTTTCTGAATCCTTTTTCAAAAACATTTCACCACCTGTTAATTTTTTTTTCTCATCTTCATAATCTCAAGCATACTGACCCCTTCCCCCAATTGAAAGGAATAAAGTATGTTTTCTTGTCCAAGTCATATATTTCTCCACATACATCCGTCTCCTTAAAATATTTATTTTTCAATTCATGATTTAATTCATAAATTTATTTATCAGTTTCGAAACTCTCTTTACACCCCAAACTTTAAAAACAGAGAAAAAAAAAGTTCAAATTAAGTATTATATGTTTCAATCAATAATTTCTTCTATGCATGTGGGTGTATGGTTGTGTGGATAATTTGTTACATGCCATTCGCTCATGCATTAGTATTTTTTTTTCTTTTTTTTTTTTTTCCTCCAATGGTTGTCCTTGTCAATGTTCCCTAAGCTGATTTCTGAGCTTTTTTATTTTGAAAATTCACATTTGACAAATCAATTTTGAAAAGTGAGTTTGAATAACGAATTAGAACAAGGGTTCTCAATCTCCTTTGGTCTGTGTACCCTAAAGAGTGTATGAAGACAAGAGGGATCACTTCTGCCGAATCGTGAAGCACTATGTCATACGCGGAGCAAGCTTTGTACACAGTTAACTGTAGAGAAGAACAATAGATGGCAAGAGGGTTTACGTTTACATGAAGACATATCTTCAGAGCTTTGTTTTACTATCAGCGCGTATCACTGCTTTGTCTAGATGCGCGCTGTTCACAAATCGCAGCGAGCTTCACTTTAAATGCACCGTAAGGAGGCGAAGTGTCCAATTGTTTTTCTCCTTTTCACACACTCTTTGGTCTATTTGTTAATGCCATGAGACAAGCCTGCAAAATCTCTTCACCTGGGTTTTGGTGTCAAACAAAGTATGGCTGATCAGTATCTCGTACTTTGTTTGATACAAGCCAGAGTTGTGATGAGGGTATGAAAAGAGATATTGTACATATGCTTTTTGAAAGTAA
>JAWQUT010000693.1:152375-162181 GCA_033807755.1 Ellobium chinense
ATACTATGCAGTCGACTGACTAGGCTCCACTTAACGACAACTTTACAGGAGTATTAAAAATGTTGCTATAATGCGAAATTTGCTTTAGGGCATTGCTAATTATTCTCGACAGTTACAAGACTAAGTCTAGACCAAAAGCGACGGGTTGCGCTTTATGTATTTGCTCGAGGAGAAAGTACCCTCTTGGTTTCCATTAATCGTTCACACCAGAAACGCTAGCTGTTTATTTGCGTCTTGCACTTCTGATGTGGACGGTTAATAGGAGTATTGGGAGTCGAAAGGATACTTCCGCAGCTACAGCGTAGCTCTGTCACATCTTGGTCTGGACTTAGGTTTATACTTATTGCATCTCTTTTCTGTTAAAGCAAAATGCTATTAAGTTAGCATTGTTATTAACCGATTTGGTTTAAAGGAAGAGTCGACTGCATAGTGATTAATGGGCCATTCCACATAACTTGTTCTGTCAGTAACCAAAAAAACAAGTTTCATTCTCTGAAGTGTTGGCCAGAATTCATCAACAGAAATGCTTGTGACAACAGCAACAAGTCTATGTGAAAATACACTGGCATTAATTTAGTGTAACTGACGAGACAACTTACATGGAATGGCTCTAATAAAACCATGACATGTGAAAACACTGATTCCTGGAGATACGCACTGAATGTTGGGTCAAGTTTATCTCGGGGAAGCCGAACAGGTAATAAATCATTCATTCCACGTAACAATACAGATCATAATCCAGTTGACTCCGCATAATAGCACTTTTTGCTTTCATTTAACAGAATCACAAAAGTTTTCAAAAATAGTCGTGTGAACTTTATGATAAACACTGCCGCTTTATCGCATCTCCCACTTTATGGCACGTCTATTTGTTCTATTGACATGGTGTTGCGATTAAGAGGAGCCAACTGATTATCAATCAACCTGTTACTATCACTTAAACAAACTTTTCTCGTCTGCCGTTCCTGACATTCGAGAGCTTGGAAACTAACGATGGGATCTCTTACCACCGTAAGAATTACATTACTACAAGAGAGCTGAATGCATCCTTAGTAGCGTTCAACGTGCAGAGTTACTGCAATTCTTACGGTGGTAAGAGATCCCATCGTTAGTGCGCAAGCTCTCAATTATTACACTCTCATAAACCACACACTCATGTCATTTTCGAGACACGAAAAGTGGCGTTGCAAAAGGGTACCATAATGGAGGCCACTGTGGTTCTCCAGAGGTGGACACTCACAGTAGTGTATATTAAGTTAGTCATGACAGGAAGCTGGGGCTGAATTTTGATATTAGGTTGGAGGGTGGTGGAAGTGGGAAGGGGTGATGTTACTTAGGTGAATTTGGGTGGAAAGGGGGGGGGGAGATTCTTCACAGAGTGATTATAATATTATTATAAATATATGACATCACTTATGGTAGGTGGCTACAGTTTATTTAGGACGGAAAATCTGCTTCGAACACAATTTCAGGAGGAGCATAGGTAGCCCCCACTAGGACCTCTTCCATATAACTGCCACTGTCACATAAACAAACGAATGCTCATTGAGAAGGACAATCTGGGAGATACTTCTTTCTTAAAAGATGTGGGCGGGGGGAACCTGGATATTCGTACCCTTTCCAACACACTTCTACAAGTACCTTCGACACTGTCACACATACAAACGTAACAGACGAGACTCACTGCACCAGTGGAATGGAATGACACAGACTTCAGCATAAAGGGAGGTCGGGGAAGGGGGCACAGGCCTCCCAACCTCGACCCCCCGTCCCCAACACAGTGCTACAAGTATCTTCTATACTGTCACACATACGTGCAAAACAGATGAGACTCAAGACTTGATTGAACATGGAAGAGCGGAGGGGAGGGGTGGGGGTAGAGGGGATCGGAAGCGGCATAAGCCTTTCACTCTCCCCCCCCCCCCCNGGCCCCTACCACACACACACATTTAATGATCTCCCCCACTGGCAGACAAACACCACCCACCTTGTCATTGTGCGAGTCCAGTAGGTGGTTCTGTTTCTTGTTGTTGGCGTGCACCCTTTCATGTTTCTTCCAGTTGCTTGGATCACTGAACCGCTTCCCACACACGGAGCACGAGAAAGGCTTCTCACCGGTGTGCAGGCGTTCGTGAGCCTGTGGAAGGAACAGGATGATGATGGTGATGGTGGTGGTGGTGGTGGTAGTGGTTTGTGGTGATGAGGGACAACCATCAAGAATGATGATGATGATGATGACGACGACGACGATGATAAAAGCTTATGTTTGTGTGTGTATTTATGCAGGTACAAGTGTGTGTGATAGTTTGGTTTTGTTTGTGTGCTTATATATTCCGTTGCTTTAAATAACTCAATGAACTTTTATCTCAACCCCTTTCACTACCTCTCTCAGTTGCTCTATATCTATTTCTGGCTCTCAGAAATGTATTCACTTGCCTTTCTTTGTACGTCCTAAATTTGCATTGTCAGTCTTGAGAAAATGTTAAACACCACACGTTGACAATTTTAATAAATTCATTATATATTTTTCAAAACGTTTTGTGTCGTTGGGCAGAATCATTTTTAGTTTTGAGGATGGTGACATGATGATGATGATGATGATGATGATGATGATGATGATGATGATGATGACAATTGATTATTGTTTATAAAATAAATCCATTATACATTCTTCAGTAAGTTTTGTATCATACCTGGGCAGAAACATTTAATCTCAAAAATATTGATGATGATAATGGTTTCTTAGTTGTTCCCTGAAGAAGGATACTTGTCTGAAAATTTGGAACTTTGTATTATTATTATTTTTTTTTTCGATTCTACTCAGTCTGAGAGTCTCTATTATTTTCGAAATGATAATGGCGGTGATGGTTTTCAGCATGTGTTGAACGTGATGAAGGATCATCTTATATCCGAAAATTAGTCTTCATTTTACAGTATCATTGTGATTAGAGTAGTTTAAATATTAAAGAAAATTTCTGAATTTTTAACTTCGCTGGTTTGGACAGATTTTTTTTTTTAATGTTTGTTTCAAATGATGATGATGATGACAATGGTGATGATGACGACTGTGATGAAGCTGAAGTGGTGATGACAATGGTGGCGATGATGATAATGCAGATGTTGACGATGGTGGTAGTAGTAGTAGTGTAGATGATGGTAGTGTTAATGGTGATGGTGGTGATGATGATGATTACTGGGTGCTGATAAGCTGATGGTGTTGAAAGTGGTGATAATGATGGTGAATGATAGTGATTATTTTAAGATGACGGTGGGGCTGATAATAATAATGGTGATTCTTGTGATGTAGATGATGGTGGTAGTGATGGTGATGCTGATGATGGAGGCAGTTGTGATGATGATCATTATGATGGTAATGGTGGTGATGATAATGGCGATAGTGGTAATGGTGATAATATGGAGGGGCGTGTTGAAGATGGTTGTGATGGTGATAGAGGTGGTGGCAGGATTGCTGGTGGTGACAATGGAACTGGTAATGGTGATCTTAGTGATGATGTTGGGTTGATGACGTTGATGGTAATGCTGGAGGTAGTGGTAGCGATAATGAATGTGGTGACGGTAGTGAAGATGATAATGAAGATGAAGCTGAAGATCATAATGATAATGCTGGAGTGGTGATATTAATAAGAATGTTGATAATGATACTGAAAAAGATGATGATGGTGGTGATATTGTTGCTGTTGATGATGACAGTGATGGGCAAAAGAGGACGGGAAACAATAATCAGTTAGGATGTTGTTGTTGTTGTTGTTGTTGAGTGACATGGTGGTGATAATGGTGGTTACATTAATTACGATGTTAATGATGATGCAGATAATGACAGTAATGGTGACAGTGATAGCTATAATAATAGAAGAGCTGATGATTATTTTAGATGAAGAGAAGAATGAGATGGGGGTGAAATTACGAAAAAGGCGACGGCGAAGATGACTCGGTTGTTGATGCTATCTGACGAAAGTGACGAAATGCGCATCTAAACACAAAATTCTTCCAAGAATAAGGCACTTTTTCTAAAGGTGGCTCTAGTAATTTTTATTCGATCCACTGTTCATTAAGGCCAATGTTTAAGTACATAGGATATACATGTATTTTAAGATCTGAAATGCCACAGGGAGAAATGCAGTAACCGATTTATTTCCGAAGATAGTTAATGTGTACTAAGCATTGACATTGAAATGACAGACTAACCAAATGACGCAAACATTTCAAAAATATTAGTATAAGATTTTTCAGTGGCCTTGGCATTTGAGAGGACATTTAAACGTCTAATGTCTTGATTACTTTTCTAGCATTCTGTATAAGTTCTCTATTGTTCCACGATTTCTTTCATGATTTCCAATTTCATTGTGAACTTTCTCGAGTTTTATATTTTCAGCTGTTTGCCCACATTCTGGTAGACCGAGAAGGGTGTTTGTGCTACTGTTGCTGATTTATTCCGTCATTCCGAAATGCGTATACACAGTACTTATTTTTTTTTTTTACGATTTTAGTTTGAGGTGTCATTTCGTCATAGTCATACGTCACCTTATCTCATATGACTGAGTATTTCAGGAGACCGAAAAGACTGTATCAGCGCAAGAAATTCAAGCCAATCTCAAGCTTTGGTGCTGTTTATTAACCAGTGACTTTGTGACTGACTCTGTGATTGTTGATGGATGAACAAGAAAATTATACCAGTCTCAAGGTATTGGCGCTGTTTTGTTAACCAATGACTTTATGACTGACTTTGTGGTATTTGGTGGATGTAGAGAGCAGTAGAAGCAAGCACAAAAAAATAGCCCATTTCAGAAACTGTCTCTGAGACATTCAATCTGCCTAGGACAGTTACAATCTAAATTATTAATGATGTGATGTGGCGATAGCTTTTTTTTTTTTTGTTATTGACAGAAATGATAATGGAAAACTTGTGCTAATGTTTCTTCAGTCGTTTCTATTTACTCTGAAGATAGAAAACATTTTGTCACTAAAATCTGCTTCATCTTACAGGTATGAAGTATATACTTCAGGGATTGACTATTCTTCTATCCCATGCATTGATGGTCACTGTTTATCTTATAAAAAAATGATGATAATGATGTTGATGCTGTTGCTGCTGCTGTTGTTGTTCTTGTTGCTGCTGATGGTGATCATGATGATGATGATGATGATGACGATGAGAGTCATCAGAAAATAATGAAAGGGAAGATGGAAGGATGGTGATGGTGCTTGTAACGATGATCGTAATGACTGAGATGAAAATGTTGACAAGACGTTTAAGAAAAGTAGATCATGAGTTTGGGGGATAAAAGCAGGAAAAACACCGAGGATACTGCATGAACAAACCCGGACGTAAGAACAGAGTTCTGCGCTAGCCTCAAACAGAAATTGCCATCTGAAAATGTCGGGGGATCTGATTGGCTGATGCCATCTGAAGGTAGATTGCCTTTTATCTATCTGACACAAGTCTCTAACCTCCGGGTTTATTTATGAATAGATCATGAGAATTAGTGGTGGACCGATACTTGAAGTTTTATTTATCGTGATAGACAGTGTTCATCAAATTCGATTTGATATTAGTACGGAGAAGATATTTCAATTCGAAACTTTGACTGTCGATACCTTCTAAAAAAAAAAAATCGTAAACAAAACGATGTCTCAGTTTTGTGGTGTCATGTGTACTTAATATTTTTTCCTGCTTGATCAGAGTTGTTATCAACATGAATCAACAGGTGCCGATTGCAAAACTGTTTTTGTTCAGAATGATACAGAAAGACTATGACTATTACTGACCTTAATATATCCAGCTTGTGAAAAAGTCTTCCCGCAAAATCGACATGCAAGTTTGTTGTTCGGGCTCGCCCTTGATATATTGCTGTCGCTGCCTCCTCCTCCTCCCCCTCCTCCGCCTCCTCCACTACCTCCTCCACCCCCACTACCTCCTCTGCTGTCTCCGCCTCCGGCTGCCGTGCCGCCCACGCCATAGCTGTTCAGGTAACTGGCCAATCCGCTTTCAGCTGCCGCCATACCTCGCAGGTGATTGGCTGAGAAGTTGAGAATACTGGGTAGCGATTGGCCGGGTGGCTGCGTGGGGGAAGAGGAGCTGACGGCTTCCGGTTTGCTGCCGTAACCATTGCCATTGGTGAGACTGGGATCCGGCTTTGGGAAATTCCCGATTGATGGTGCGTCGCTCTTGAATGCACCAGGCGACAACGAGTTTTCTTGTTTGAATACACTGGAGTCAGACTTGTAACCGTTGGCTAGATTTTCAATTTGCTTCGCGTACGACTCCGCTATTTTAGAATACGGAGAATCGGATACTTTAGCGTTGTTGGGGAAATCGTCGTTCATTTTCGACGCCGGTATGTCATTATTGTTGTTGTTGTTGTTGTTATTTCTGGCGTTGTTGCCGAAATCCTCTAAGATCTTGCTGTAGGCGTCTTGCGGTTTGGGGAAGGAATGCTCCGCCAGTTTCGCCGCTATGTATGAGTCGGTGATTTTGGTGGTGAAGGTAGGTGACCCCGATGATGCTGTCAAAGATGACGATGATGTTGTTGTGGAGGGGTCAAAGATTCTAGGACCGAATCCTTCTTGAAATTTTGAACTGGCGTCCAAGGATTTACTGAAGGATTCCTGAAATTTGCTGTTGTATCCACTTCCGTTGGATAATCTGTCCGGGCTGTATCCGTTCGGCACTGCGTCGGCCTTGAACGGAGATACGGCCTCCCCAGCGCTGCGGGACCGCCCAGGACCGTAGCTCACGGACGCCGGGGTGGGCTGGGTGTCCGAAGGAATCCCGTTCGTGAATGGGGTGGGATCGGAAGACCGGGGATATGAGCTGGCGTTGATCATTTCCGGTTTGGTTAAATCCAAGCCATTGGTCTCCTCAGACGGCGTTGACGGTGATTTGGAGAGGTCAAGGCCGTGGGAGGAGTTCCGGCGAAGGTCATGAAGATCACGGGCTGGAGGTCGGTCACGGCTGGGGGAGTCGAGAAAAGACCGAATTTTCGGGTTGTCTTGATTGTCTACAGGCGAAGCCGGGCTCCGCCTGCCGTCCCCGTTGTCGATGTTATTGTTGTTGTTATTGTTGTTGCTATTGCTGCTGCTGTTGTTGCTGCTGCCGCTGGCGTTGATGCTGCCGTTGCTACTCGTCCGGGGGTAGTTTTCACAAAGTACTTTGCTCTCCGACATAATGGAGTTGAAAAGACGTCTCAAGTTCTCATGAGTAAGGGTAGGGAGCAAGAAATTGGCATAGCCAAGAGCCTGATTTTAAAAAAAAAGGTTCTCTGGTTTCTCTTAGAAAGAGAAGGGACGGAAATGTGTGGGTGGGGCAGGGGGTGTCAATTATACCTCTGACTTAGGTTAATTAATGGGATATATGCGGTATATTTTCGCCCCTCAAAATCCAAAGATATCTGAGGTACTTGTTTTTCCAGAAACAAATTCGGTTGAATAATCGGTAACCTGAAATGGATACAAATGTAAAGCTGGAAGTTTCAGAGTGTTTTGCCTCTGACGGAAAAAGAGGAAAAGGAGGGCGATGTGCCAGGAGGATGTTATTTCTTGTCTTAATCTTGTTTTCTGGTGCAACTTTTCCCAACCATCAATGTCAAGCTGAATTGTGCTCTTTGGGCGAGGGAGTTTTCGTTAGAGAGGGGATATTTAAACTCAAAATTATCTTTCACAGAGGGCAGCGTTATTGATCCGCTGGCAGGGCGTAAAAGTCAAGATTCAATAAAGGGCGGGGCTAATGACAGGACCAAATAGTGGGAGGGGGCTTCAGGTCAAATGGGCGGGGCGATGCTGAACAGATATTATAGGTTCGTGAAGGGTGATAAGGGATAAGGTGGGGGCGGGGCTAAGATGATGAGTGGCTGACCGGTGATTGGATGTAGTTCTCCTCACACACCGGTCACGTGGGTGCGACGCTCAGTCTGCCATCTGTTGATAAAAACAAACAAAAACAAAACACGTAAGTACAGCCGACAAATGTTTAAAGCATGCAAGTTAAGACCAAATGCATAAAGGAGTTATCATTTGCAGACACTGAATTCTCTTGCATGTTCCTTGCTTCCGGTTACAACACAGGGGTTGTTAACTCGTCTTCTTTCAAAGGAGCAGTGCAGCCTAGATTCTGATTACTTCCAATAGCCATGTGTTTAGTTTATACTAATATGCAAGAGTAGATAACTCTTTTAACACCCGGCCTAACATAGTTAATAACAGAGCTGAAACACGGGTACTAAGGTTGCCAGACTTAGCTCTTTAGGAGCCAAATACCAGATTTACGGCTCTTTCCAACAGCCTTTGGCAGATAACTATCTGACGGACTTCAGTTCAAAATTAACTAAATTTCTTTATACGGAAGTAATTTTACATTTCTCAAACTGTTAGGTATTTAAAGTGCATGGTTTTGTTGTTGTTTTTTTTTTTTGATTGCCCGGCATATACGAATCAAAGAACGATCTCTATGTCCATTTATTGTTCATTTCGTATTATGTTGCTCTAATGTTTAAAAGGTTTATAATACTATTAACACCCACCTATAACTAACAAAAGCACACTTCGCAGTAATTTTTTCCCTATGTTAAATCCTAACCAGAGTACGCCCATTCTAGATATGATCTGGCTCTCATTTGGCTTTCGGTTTTTGTTTTTTTTTAACACGTAATTTGGTTCTGGCTCTGAAAAAAAGTCTGGCAACCCTGAGAGGTACCTGCAATATGGGTAAGAGAAGTAACAGAGAAGTAGGGGAATGACTGAGAGTTTGTTGTTGTTTTTGTTGTTGTTGTTGCTGTTGTTGTTGTTGTTGTTAAAAACAGAAAAATTAAAAGCTCAACCTTAATTCAAGGAATTTATTAAAAATCTAGTAAAGAATTAAGACCAAAAATTACATCTAAACGTTTCGGCTCTAAGGCCTTTATCAATCATGTTGTTGTTGGTGATGTTGTTGTTGTTGTTGTTGTTGTTGTTGCTGTTACTGATCTAGACACTAGTGTGTTTTCGCCATTCTGCTTCGTGACATTTAACGTAACGCCTTCAGCTGATCATTCCATATATCCTGTGACAAAACGATATAAATCCTCCCTTTTCTCTCTCTCTCTCTCTCTCCCTCTTTCTGTTTTATTCTTCCGCTATCCCATCTCATTAGGTTTTTTTAAACCTCACTTTCTTAATGAGTTAATGCCCCTACCAATTCCTCTTGCTCTCTATCTCTCGCTCTCCCATTTCATTCTTCCTTCTCTCTTTTTATCTCCCTCTGCCACTTCATTCGTCCCTCTCTCCTTGTTTTTTTTTCTCTCTCCTTTCGCCCATCTATCATGATAATATTCGACCTTTTATCTCTCTGCCCCTCTCCCATCTGACTCTTCTTTCACTCTTCTCCTTCTCCCTCGAACCCTTCTATCTTATTCTTCCTTTTCCCTTTCCCTCTCCCACTCTCCTCTCTCATCTTTCATCCTCTCTCTTCCTCCCCTCTCCCTCTCCAGCTCCGAAAATAGTGCGCGCCATCTATATTATCGACATTATATTGTCAACTTCGCGACAGCTGCGGCCGACCCTAATTTAGCTACGCTGACCTTGCTGCTTGGTTGATTACGTCACTCAGTAGCGTTCATAAATTCTTCCCTGCACTCCCATTGCGTTCATAAACTTTCCTGCGCCCTACTTTTCTTTTTAATGGTGCGCGTTGCCAACGGTGGACTCGGCACATGCAGTCACTCTGCGAGAGAAGGATATCGTTGTGCCTTTTTTTTTCTTCTTTTTTTGGCCCCGAAAATTGCGTGCGGACCCCATGGCGGTGGGGTGGGGTT
>JAWQUT010000693.1:176190-181190 GCA_033807755.1 Ellobium chinense
AAAAAAATGCAGGAAAATTCGCTGAAAACAATAACATTTGGATTCGAACCTGTGACCCCTTGTTTTATACCAATCGTTAATTCGTTAACAGGACCACCTATCGCTTTAATTTTATCGACTTCCTGAGAAATTTACGGTAACGTAGAGTGAAAACTGCAGTTTCCTTCCCACCTGCAACCAGTCGAGCTTCCTGCCTTCTAAAAATAGTTAATTTGCTAATTTTATCAACATGCCCCCCAAAACAATCTCTGCATGTTAGAGAGTTCGCATGCGAGGTCAAAGCCCGTACAGCTGCAATTAAATCGTCAGGTTGGAGGGAAAAACCATTACTTCCAGAAATATTTCGCAGCACATATTATGAATTATCGGCCTATAGTCGAGTGGTAAAAATATCATACCTTTAGTTACAAATTATGCTCCGGATAACGCAACTTGGCTCTGAAAATGTGTACATGTTTTAACCCTTTCAACCCTCTTTTGACCAGTATGTAAATCCTGTTTCCTCTAGGCTCCTGGCAAAGTCATAACGTTCAGCCTGATAAATCGGTCTCTCGGGTCCAAAGAGTTAAGGAATCTTCGCTCTCCCAGGCTAATTTACAAAAAGTTAACTTCTCAACAATTTCTCCTACGTGCCGCGGGCAGTGGTGTAATGTTGGAAACTAGATGATAAATACAGAAGATGAGCTTTGGCGAGGGGAGAAAAAAAAGTGAAACTGTGACCAAAGTCAAAATTGAAGGCCACATTACATAGTCTTAATCTTGTCTTTACGAGAGAGTAAGGCACAGGTTTTCTTCTTCCAATGTAGTTGGTTCACACTGAATCACCGAAGGACTGGACACTGTGAATTTTTTTGCGCTCAGAATTTTCTGAAATTTCTAAACTGTCTCATTCTCACCTCGCACGTTCGCAAAAATTAATGTCTTTTACTTCAAACTGAGAACAATATTGCCTTATCCTCAACGTCATACTAGCATAGAAGCTGGCTAGTAATTATCTTCCCCTACCACAGACCCAAATTGCGACCTCTCCCCCAAAACCCTTTTTCAAATTCTCTTGGTTTTCTCTATATTTTTGCAAGCCTCTACATGTTCCAAGAAGAGTTTACCAAGTTATCACTGTGCATGAAGCTACGATACAAGCTTCGGCCACACACACATCTTAATCATTGTGACGGCTTTTAAGAGCGTAAGTGAACTATCTCTACCAATAATATCTAATCACCTTAACTCAGTTGTGCTCCGCCTATCGTAATTACTAATCATTCACTCCACTGCTGTGCGCATTAACAGAATCCCTAAAGCGCGCGTAAATTGTACAGTTTCTTCCGGGTGCATTTTGCTTACCACGGCCAGTGGCGATATCAGGTCGACCTAAGCGTACCAAACTAATGATAAATCACATGCTTGTATGGCTTTATTTGCTCGGTCCAATTATGATTTTTATACATGTTTTGTGTCCTAGCGATAACGACAACGATATTGTTACAATGACCTCTGCTGGCTAAAATGAATTATCCCCAAAGCACGGGAAATGTTACAATTTGAAAAAAAAAGTTGCAATGTAGTAGTGGTGCTTGTAGTGATGGTGATGTGGTCTTGGCAGTGGAGGTGTGTTTTGGAAAAGCAAGCTATTCAAGGCTATAAAGTAACTCGTAGTGTAGTGTAGTGTAGTGTAGTGTAGTGTAGTGTAGTGTAGTGTTGTAGTGTAGTGTAGTGTAGTGTAGTGTAGTGTAGAGTAGTGTAGTGTAGAGTAGTGTAGTGTAGTGTAGAGTAGTGTAGTGCAGTGTAGAGTAGTGTAGTGTAGTGTGGTGCGATGTGGTGCGATGCGGTGCGGTGTGATGCGGTGCGGCGGAGCGGTGCGGTGCGGTGTGGAGCGGAGCGGTGTGGAGCGGAGCGGTGTGGAGCGGAGCGGTGTGGTGCGGTGCAGTGTAATGCAATCTGGTGTAATGCAGTGTGATACAATGTCGTGCACTGGTAAATGTAGTACCAATGGTGGTACTAGAAAAATGTCGAAGCACGGCTGATGTTATTCGTCAGCTTGGGAATGCCTTTAAGACAGCACCACAAGAAGATACAAAGTTTTGTGTAGCGGCAATGGCGGAGGAAGTGGTGGTGATTGGGATGATGATGATGATGATGGTGATGGTGACAGTGGTGACATTGTACGGAAGTGAAGAAAAAGGAGAAGAAAGATTTAAGAAGAAAGAAGAAAATTAAAGAAGGAAGAAGAAAGGAGGGAATAACAGCAATATGGAAATGGAAGATGATCCTCGAGAAAGAGTAGGAAAAAGAGGGAGAGAGGTGGCTATACAAAAAGTTGTTTTTTTTTCTTTGTTGCTTTTGAAAAACGGCGCGAAAGACAAGCGACAAACAAGGTGTCAGAGATACACAGACTAGCAGACACTGAGTCGGACAGACAAAACGGGGAAGGGATGTCTGTATCTACAAACTCAAAACCGTTTAGACAAGAAAAAAACACTAGAACCTCCCCTTCACAAACAACAAACTCCAGGGAGTGAGAGAAAGAACAAGAGAGAGAGAAGTGCCAGCCAACCACCAAGCCATACTACCCTCATAGGCGTCACCCTCTTCAGAACTTCCCCATTCCACCGTGCGGGGACCCTGACCCACAGCAGGCTGGACAATGCCAGGAACAGTCTCCGCCGTGGTCTCAGGGAGTCTGTGCGGGGCCCAATTTACCCTTCCACGATAAATATTCATGAAGGGGGCTGGCCCAAGTAATCACGTGGTTATGTTCAATATTTAACTCAACTGCATTGGCTGGAGGCTGAAGTTACCTTGCATTCTGTAACTAAACATAGACCATGTCATCCTTCTTCTAACCAAATTAAAAATGGTCCATTCTTACAAGGAAAAAAATTATCTCTCGATGCCAGGGCAGCAAGAGACTCAAAACTTGAACCTGGGAACAAATTTATCTGCGCATGAAAATACCGTTTACGAAACAAAATTACAAAATTACAGTGACAACTCACTATCTTGAACTTTTAAGTAGGCTTACTGTTCGCAGATCCCTTGATTTTCCATGTCCATATCAAAATGATTTAATCACCGAATCATTTGCTCATTAGAAGGACACAATGATAACTCACTCAGCCCTGGCCAGTTTTACGGACAGAATTTCATAGCATTTATAATATAGATCTAGGAAATCAGTCCGTGATCTCTTTTGTGAGGCTTCAGAGCTACAGGTCTGGATGAGTACACTAACCTTCCATGTAACTAATCTTTGCCGAGCCCTTCATGTTGTGCTGCTTAGATATCTACGTTGTACATACAATACTATTCTGAAGTGCGTTCATTACTGGTGCAAGATTCGCTCCACAGAGTCACTTGCTTAGTTTGCGTGGCTGCTTAAATTTTTCCCTTGGCAAAGACATCTGCTCTTCTGACTGCTCTTCTCGTCCTTTTAATCTCATTTTTTTTCGTTCATTGCATATTAACAGGGCTATGTATAAAACCCACGGGGCCGTATGAATCGTGTACAACCTTTCAAATACAGTGGTAGTCAAAACAACATCCAACTGCACAGAGTTAGGATGCTTTGATATAATAAATCTCGCAATTAAATAAAAATGAAATGGTTCCCCCCTCGTACTGCGGCAGCCAAAACAATATTCAACTGCCCGGAGTATGCATGTTTTGACATAATCACACAATTTACAAGATTTTTCTAGGCTCCCACGGGTCGTATGATGAGTGTACAACTTTTCTCATACTGCGACAGCCAAAACAATGTCCAGCTGCACACAGCAAGGATTTCCTTTGATATACTGCACACTTCTGTCGAGTAAGCGTTCCACTGGATGTTTCTTTCATTCTTTCCCATTTTCCAATCACTGTAGTGTGGTTCAACAAGCTTTAGAATGTATAGGCACCCATTGGCCATGTGATTTAGTGTAAAACTTGTATTATCCTGTGGCAGGCAAAACAAAGGAGAACTTGCATATTAATGATGAAATATCTTACCATCGTTTATAAAATATACTCATCGTTTCTGAAAGTACTTTAGTTGCGTTCAACATGCAGAGCTGACGTAAATGTTACGACAGTAAGATATCCCATCATTAATGCGCAAATTCTCAATTGTCCAGTTGCACATAGTAAAGTTGTTTGTGACATATTGCACACTCCACCCATATCAGCTGCACAAGACAGTGGGTTTCAGTGCTTTCCTGTAGATACAGGGCCAAAGCAGTGGTATATCCAGTGAATATGTAGCCTATCTATATGGAATGGTGAGCAGAGGGTTGCAATGAAGAGTCAAATCCACTGTGACTTTCAATTCCATATCAAAATTTGAGCTCCTGAATTTCGACACCTTTGATACCTCTGAAAGGTGACATTAATTAGTCCTTACTCACACCTACATTTCGTTCCAACAAAACAACGTAACTTCAATTAAATAAAGGCATCATATTACAGTGGAATATCCTAACCAATGCTAGCCTTGTTTAAAAAAAACGGTCTCGCCAAGTCGCAAGTGAAGCATAGAAATGTTGCAAATATAAAAGTTGTCATTATCCAATTATATATCGTATCAGCTCAAAAAAAAAAATGCAGAAATAATATTCCAATTAACCGAATTTGTATTAAGTGAAGTCGACGGTACATGATTCTCTTAACGACCATTCTTAATAAGGCAAAGCAGAAGATGACATTATAAAGTATGAGTAGTCTATACAAAGTTACAACACGCAAGGTCCCGATCACTCCAGCCTTGAGCCAGTGCAGTTGAACTAAACATTGTACTGAAAAAAATACAACCACGTGAGTAGCTGGAAGACATGCCCACCCTCATGAATACTATCGTGGAAACGTGAACTGGTAACGCGAAATCTGTACCCCGCACAGACCCTCAGAAACCACGAGGAAGATTGTTCCAGGCATATGGTCCAGTTACCCGCTGTGTCCACGGTCCCTCTTCCACGGTAGGACATGAGGAAAGTTCTGAAAGGATGACACCCTTATGAGTAGCA
>JAWQUT010000693.1:186190-189164 GCA_033807755.1 Ellobium chinense
TTTTCAAGTGAGATCCGCCGAAAATCGAAAGCTGGCCTTCAATATACCCGAAAATTTCGCCTGTCCATATAATTTGAGCCATCATTGGGGATAATAGTTGCAACATTAACTTATCCACCGTCACTTTATCGACTGCATCTTTATCCATCAGTCCAAGTCGATGTGAGTCTTTCTGCAGAGCAGAATGGCAGCTTAAACAGATCACAACTGTTTAACAGAATGCCGCACTTCCATAAAAAAAAAAAAGTCACAGGATAATTGCAACTCCGTTTAGCATTTTTGAGTCGATCTTAATCTTTACTGCAAAGTAATGTCTGTTAACTACAACTGTTTAAATGCGGCCTTTTCATATATAAGAGTCACCAGATAATCGAAGAGAAGTTCCAATAAAATGTGACGAATTTTGGATGTTCACCGATAATGTGGTCAACCAAGCACGGCCGCAACCACTCTTTCACATGTGTAATCCTCATAAAATCGTCTCTCTCATAATCAAATGTTCGGACGAGGTCTAAGATTATGTAAATGGTCTAGATATAGTCTAAATTGTTCACTACTTGTCCACGCTTTGTAAACCACTACCGAGAAATATCCATCTGTCCAACTCAACCACAAAGTTTACACACCTGGGCTTGTAAAACCTCGCCAAACTTCTGCCGATGCATCCTAGGTGATGTTTAATTTCAACCACTCTTTAATGCACAACCGAAATATCGTGTCTGTTCTCAGAATAAAATAGAAAAAGAAGAAGAAGAAGAAAAAAAATGCAACGCCATCATCATATATTTGCGAATTGGTCCATCCGGTCCACGTGGGGGTCTGACTTGTTTTCCCGGCGCAATGGTGTGAATGCTTGCTTTTGTTGTCTCGCTCTGGGTCGTCCTCGAAAAATTTGATTTGACCACACAACTACACACTCAGTCGATACGAGATTTACTCTACACTATCATGTACGGGACAGCAGGAACAAGCTGGGCGACAGCTACGTTGGAAAGTAGACAACGATTTCCAAAGAGTAGAAGAGTCACTTGTCAGTCTCTAACAATAATGATGTCGTACAAGTAATTAGCCACTTCAGAACTCGTCCACTGGTACAAGATTCATTCTTTATTATCATATATATGCTCCTGGAAGAACTAAGATTTTCAAAGAGCGCAAGAAGAATCGTTTTCAGTCCCGAGTATCTGTATTTGTCTTGAAACCGATGAACCTGAAGATGCACTCTACAATGTCACTAAAATCAGACAATGAACAGTATAAAATGGACTACGCGTCCATAGAGAACTAGGTCTATACGTTCCCAAAACGCACAGTCTCCAAACAGTCTATTTCCAGTCCCTTCAAAAGAATACTGAGGCGTATTTTCACTGACATCAGAATAGTATAACCTGGACTTCAAGTTCCTTTAAAACTCTAGGTTCTGAAAACGCAGTTTCCAAACAAGTCTATTTCAGTCCCCTCAAAATAGACCAGACTAGACTAATACTAAAGCGTATCCTCTGAAGATTTGATTTTGCACAGCACACAACCTAGTGGTTCAAAGTTTGTTTTAGGCAAGGCTAAATTAAGATGTATGGAGCTGTCACATTATTATACACCCACCGCTGCAAGAACAAATAATTACAGGTCGCTTTGAAAGTCCAATTTCCATATTTTTCAAAGCGCTGCGAGTTCACTTTCTGACCTTACGAACTGAGATCTCAGATAGTCTAGCCTAATTTGAAACATCCTCTGTGCTGGTCACTGAAAAACTGCAAGCACAGCGATGAACGCATATCACCCAAGCCTTGAGCTGCACGATTTTCCTCACATTTGCTTTCATAACTGGCCGTTCTACAGTTTCATTTATTAGGACTATTCTGAACAATTTTGCAACTCAACACACTACACGTCTAGACTAGACTAGTCTTGATTACAAAACTTAAAATATAAAAAAAAAAAAAAAAAGTACTGTCCTTGTGTTACTGTTGCCACTCTGGTCATAAGATATTCCCCTACAGCATGAGTAACTATTTTTTCCCTACATTTCTCGAAACACTATACTGAGACAAGTTTAGTGATTTTAAAAAAAAACATATAAATATACTGTTTACAAAGACGTAACTAAATGTTTTACCCACTTTGCCCTACACTTAACAATTTTTCTCAACAACTTACGAAAAAGAATTTTCCTCTCGCTGGGGAAAATAGCTATTCGTAAAGCCATTTTCACCTTTCCGTGGGGGAAAATTTTTACGTGTGGCAACACTGCCTCGTGTAGAAAAGGTCTATCCGTGTTTTAGTGTTTTCTTTAAAGCGCACGAGCTGTCTCGTTGGGAATACTCGAGCGATGTGAGCGATATTCAACATGGAGCCACGTGTCTTAGAACAACATTGTTCAAAAGCATCTCATATCAATATGAAGGATACATTTTTTTTTTAATTTTCAAACTTAGAAATTGGTATGTGTATCGTTAATACATTATGAAAAAAGTCAGTGGTGAATTTCATAGTGATGTTCCTTATGTTTGTTGTTAATATTATGACTTCCCGTTCATTTCCCGAACAGACAATGAGGATTTTAAAATTAGTCATTAAAATATTGATAATATTAACAACAGTGAAGTTAGAAAGTCTCGTATCTAGGCTATTGCCCGCTCACGCGACTTCACACTATTAGAAAGAAAGAAAGAAAGAAAGAAAGAAAGAAAGAAAGAAAGAAAAGAAAAGAAAGAAAGAAAGAAAGAAATGAAAGAAAGAAAGAAAGAAAGAAAGAAAGAAAGAAAGAAAGAAAGAAAGAAAGATAGAAAGAGTCATACTCTCTTCATAATGATATACAACTCAATAGAACTGAAGAAAACCATCTATACCAAAATCACGCAAACCAACAAACTACAGATATCAAAGATACAGAGATCTCATAAAACTCATACACGTACTGTATGTGCAGGATCGTAACCCAGCCTTCCTTCTCTCCCCTCACCGCCCCTTCCCC
>JAWQUT010000693.1:213643-227996 GCA_033807755.1 Ellobium chinense
AGAAAGAAGAACAGAGAATAGATTACGTTACTTTACATTCTCTCTAAAATCATGTTCCTACCCTCAAAATCTGTTCAGAATACCCGGGCGTAAAGGCACGGTTTGTGCTCGGGACAGATTAATTTAGAGGCGNGGGGGGGGGGGTGAAAGTGGAAATAATCAAGAAGAGCTGACAGAGAGCTATAAAAAGAAGAAAAAATGACATAAAATAGATTACGTTATACTTTACATTCTCTATACAATCATGTTCCTACCCTCAAATCTGTTGAGAATACCCGGGCGCACAGGCACAGTTTGTGTTGGGGGAGGTGGGGGTGGAAATAATGAAGAAGAACTGACAGAGAGCTAAAAAAAAAAAAAAAGAGAGAACATAAAATAGATTACGTTACATTACATTCTCTATACAATCATGTTCCTACCCCCAAATCTGTTGAGAATACCCGGGCGAGTAGGCAAGCAAATGAGAAAATAACGCAACAAGCTTCCCCTCTGTCAAAGGCGATGAGATATTGTCAATTTTGATGACATATGGCGTGGCAGTCTGACACGGCGAAGGACAGACAGCCGGAAGGAAGGAAGGAAGGAAGGAAGGAATGCGAACAAATAGCTCAACAGGCAAATTGCATGAAATTAGTTGAATTTTCGGGGATATGCACCATTCTGTAATCGGGCGTGAGTGAAATACATGGACATCTGAAAACGGGGCAGAAGGGGAGGAGAGGAAAGGAGGAAAGGAAAAGGATAGGGGATGAGAATACAGAGATGATTAAGGCAGACAAGATTAAACGTCCCTTTTCAGCACAATTATTGCTATATCAGAGTCAAGGCTTGAGCTCCCGTCAGGCCGACGACAGGGGTGTGTCTTTTCAACACCAAGAAAAATACTCAACGAGAAATCTGCCGTAATGGGTCATTTTACTTACATGTAAAGAACGATAACTCTCAAACCACACTTGGGGCGAAAAGTTTTTTTTGTATGGTTTTCTGTTATTGGGCTTTGTAAATCTGAAAACCAGTTTTGAACACAGGTCTGGTGTCTACTGTAGAGGCCTATTATTGCACATGATTATCCTCTGAGATATCATAACTAATTTTCTAGTGCCTTTAAAGCAATGTTGATTAAAGTATAACACTGGGAAAATCTTGAAATTAACAAAGATATAGAAGAAAATACCCTGTATGCAAGTTAATGTCGCCAGCCAGTGGTTGTATCTATTGCTATTCGTATACGTATATCAATTTTAATGAAATGATTTGCACTTCTTCGCCAGATGACACTGGCATCAACACGGGTGTAAAATTCCGGGAAAAAATTTATACCAAAATAATGCAGAAGACTGACCTAGTCTGAGAAAAAGCGACAACATTATGCCTACATATACGAGATTTAAACCAAGTTTTTCGGGTTAAGGAAAATTTCCCTTCGTCAGGCTCGATAAAACAGATACCGGCATCGCTACCACTCTCAACACCACCACAACCACCACCACCACCACTACCACCGCACCATCACCATCATCTTCGCCACCATCGCGACGACCACGTCACTATAATCATTTCCAACGAGTCGATCTGAACCTCCATAAAATGTTATTTCATACAAATGCATTAAACACTCATTTGTTAAAATTATCTTTCCATTTCTATCTCCCAGCGCGTTCCCTGCGCTTTATACCCTGTAAGACAATTTTAGAATAATGTTATCTCCACAACAATTTCTCCACCCTATTTCACAAAACGGTACAAATCAATTTACCACACTTGATTATCATATTTACAACTCAAAATGCGTTCTAAATTACTTCTAAAACATTGCCGAGTGTACTTCCTTTTTTTTTTCTTTTATTATGTACCCTTACAAAATCACGGGGAAGTAACTCGGAACACCATTTCAAAGGGAGAGAATTTTGAAATTCAGCGCCGGATAGGGAAATGAGAAAGCGTAAGTGAATTTCGTAGAAGGATACGAAGTTACGAGGGATCTACGATTTTTTATTTTGAGAACAACTATTTCGCAAGCGTGACGTGGTACGTGAAATTCTGTTAAAAGCTCGTTTTAGGCGGGATTTGAAAACGTGGCACTCCCGAAGGACGTCTTTGCCAGTTGATAAAATGTGCATTTTCGTGCGTGAGTGAGTGCAGGGCTGATTTAATAACGCTCACCATCATTCTCCGCTAAGTGGCAGAAATGCACAATCATTTGCATACATACGTCCGCAGAAAGTGTGGAGCTTTATTTAATAAACTGGTGGCTAATGCCCACTGAAACAAGACCAGTTTTCAAGACCCCCTTTCAACTAAGATAGAAAAAAAGGAAAAGAGAGAGAGAGAGAGAGCGAGAGAGAGAGAGAGAGAGAGAGAGAGAGAGAGAGAGAGAGAGAGAAACTACACAGAGAGAGAGAGACAGAGACAGAGAAGTCCACTCTACTTCTCTCTGAATGGGGATGGGTTATGGCCAATCTGTTACATATATAGGACATATGGGGCTTGAATGAATGATCAAACAATAAACTGCAAGTATCATCTTATGCAACCCTGTGTGGGTATAGTTGGGAGGTCAGTGACAAAGGGGTGTTATTTGATTTAACGTCAGGGGTGCCAGTGGATGTTATGCCATGCCTTGGACAGATCTTCAAGAATGCCTCTACTCTTATTTTCAGTGGCGGTGCTGGACTGTTAGAAAGGGGGGGGGGGGNGGGGGGGGGAAGGGGGTAAAAGGAAATGAATAGGGTATGGCAATGAGCGAGGAAAAGTGGATGGTGAAAAGAAAGAAAGTCCCCAGTCCCACTTTTCTGCTCGTGTCGTTCAAGTCGTTTCATTGACGTCACTGTTACTTAGAAATCGGAAGTAATTTTGACCTTCCCCGCTAAGAAAATCTGGCAGATTTGGACACAGCGGTGCGTGTGCAGCCTGGCAATGTAGATAACATTACGGCAGTATCGATTCTATTATTCCGTTTGTATTTGAATACTCTTAATGCGTTCAAGTACCCGCACGAGACAAATCCGCATACATTTTCATTATACTGAGAGAGGTTTATGATTTTTTGACGTTTTTAGAGTCATACATAACATCAAGAATTATTATCAGAACCGATCGAAAAGTCTGAAGAAAAACGATAATTTTATTGAATTTGGGCTAATTTATTGAATACGATCTTTCACACCATTTACAAATAGATAATTGTAGTTATACAAGCAAGGCACGACTTATTCCAAATGTGCCTCAGAGATTTGGCATTCATGATATCAGAGATGCCAACTGCTCTTGACAAACTCCCGAAATTTCCTTGGGTTTGTTTTTTTTTAAATTGGTCGCCTACAAATACAGCTGCAGATAACTTATGTATTAATACAAAGTTATGACACATTCTACACGCACCAAACTGTCTGGAACTCCGGAAATTTCCACCAAATTACCTGTCTTAAGTTCTTGTGCACACAAAATGGCTTTTCTAAAATTCGATACTGGCCAGCTCACTTCGCGTCGAGTAGGTCAGTTAGCAACAATAAGGTCAACCCAAACCAAACAAAAGAAACCAAACACGCTGCACTATCTTAGTCAATGAAGGTGCGTCAGACCTGCATTAAATCAAATCGCTACGTCTTCGTTGGTGCCGCTAAATTTGAAGAAATGTCTTCCGAAGAATTTCCCCTACTGCCTCACCCTCTCAATTTGAGCTCATTAGTTCTGCTGACGTGAATAGCATAACTTGACTTGAAAAGTAAGCATGAGACTCTGACTGCTTAATGCACAAAAGATTAGAGAAGGCAGAGGTGAATTTTTCCCATGCACAGTGACAATGTTTAAGGGATGCATAGGTGGGGTGGGGTGGAGTGGGAGCAGGACAGGGACTCTGTTCCAAAGTCTTAATAAAAGTGACTTCGCCTTGTGGCATCTTCAAAGGTGCATTAACATAATATGTGGCATTATGTAGATCGAGTCTTTATACAGAGCTGTTTGTATCTGTTGTATATCTTCATAATTATTCTAAAAATATTGTTCTGTTTTGGAAAATTGTCGCAATAAAACACAAATTACCATGTACGTGGAATGCAATTATGTGGATCAAGAATTTCATGAGTATCTCTTTCTCTCTCTCCTCCCCCACTTTTCTTTCACTCCGCCAACTACCACCGAACGAACGAACGAACGAACGAACGAACGAACGAACGAACGAACGAACGAACGAACGAGTGAACGAATGACTGAAAGAAGGCACAAACAAACAAATATTCAAATGAACAAAGACATTCCTTCACTGACTGGTTCGAAACTCCCATTTCTTCACTTCAGCACACCTTCCAAATTCCATTCCTGTTGAGACAAAACCGCCATTTTGCCGCGTAACAGGCAGAACAAGAGGGGGCGCCATCTTCAGTCTTTCCGGAAGTGTCTTCCACCAACCTACTCCCTCACTCCTTTGACAAATTAATGGGCGAGCACTCCTTGTTCATTCTCTTTTCCTTGAATACTCCCGTCGTCTTCGCATACCATCCACAATTTAAGATTGAGTTCGATATCTGCTTACTTGACATTTAAAACATACCGATATGTTTGTTTGCCTTAATTGCATCCTTAACTATTCGCATCCACTTGGCTCCGGTTATACGGAAGGGCGGGTCTGAGAATCTATCACGTGACAGCGGAATTTATACCGCCAGTCATAAAATAACTTCCATGTGGGTTAAGATCATTAAGTGTGACGTTGGACATGTCACAGCCAGTAAGTAATACTGTCGTAAGTCCTTAAAGTTATATAAAGACTTACGAGAATATTATTTTTGGGTGGCAATGTGATCACCAACTTGTTTGTTTTAATGATTTTTCATGAACAATGCAATCGTTGATTTGCGGATTATTAAAGGACGCACTGACTGAACATTTTCCGTGTTTTCATAACGACTGTTTATTTCTTCAGATATAATGTTAAAGTTTCGAAAAACATACAAGTCGAGAGTCTTTCATGACGAACACTACATTATCTTCTTATCAAATTTATATATTTTACTTAGAATCGTCAGTTGCAGATAGAGAGATCGGGATTTTTCCTACCGAATACAGGCTACCTACTACCTGCCTACCTACTTACCTACCTACCTACCTACCTACCTACCTACCTACCTACCTACCTATCTACCTACCTACCTACCTACCGACCCAGCCAGCCAGCCAGCCATCCATCCATCCATCCATCCATCTATCTATCTATCTATCTATCAATCTATCTATCTATCTATCTATCTATCTATCTATCTATCTATCTACCTATCTATCTATCTATCTATCTATCTATCAATTTACAGTATATATATCACAAAATGATCAACTAAGAAGTAAATGCTGATTCAACTAAAGGAAAAGTGACATTGTTTATATTTAATGCTGAGCACATATAAGAAAAAAAAATGGTTAGTTCCCTTGCAGAATCTTGACTTCCGGATCCGGTCCATCATGGATTACAGACTAAAACACTCGCTATGTGTTTCCTAACTAAAAACATCGTTGCAGCATAAAAACTCAGTACGTTATTCAAAACTGATTTTTTTTTTTAAATGTGTAACACAACAATAAAAAAATTGAGACACGGCTGAAACAAACATCTCTTACACCTTAGAAAAAAAATAAAAACCAACTAATCCACCTCAAACACCCTNTCTCGACCAGTCCTCGAAAACAGTTCCCATAGCAGAGCAGCAGCAGCGGTGAAATTGAATCTGGAGTGAAACACTTGAACAGTTTGGAGAGCACTGGTACACAAAGACAGTGGGCGAATGGCCGGTAACTGTTGAGCGGACTTCAAGAAGGTCTTCAAACATCACTCTAGGGTCATTCCATAGAAATTGTTACCTGAGGACCGATTTCTCAAATGCAACTTACTATAAAGCAAGTTGGTGCATCATTGTGTAAAATAGTTGGAATAGTTCAATGTATTTGGAAGAAAGAGTTCACTTCCTACTTTGCAAAGTATAGCTATCTTCTCTGGAATATTGTGTCACCATTGTGTTGCATCAGCTACTAATATTTTTGTCCCATCAGTTACTTGGAAAGACAGCCCTGGTGTGCTAAATTATTGTTATTGGATAAAACTGTTTTACCATGTGTTAAGATACATTATCTGAGTCTATAAATATGTTTTTTTCTATTATCACTGGTCGAATTTCAGAAATTTTGCTACGGGTTACCATGTAAAAACGAAGGTACTTTTTCTGTCCCATCACAGTTACCAACCCTATGAGGTATGATAATATGAGATCCAATTTATCTCTTAAGTCAGATGTAAGTTTTGTCCGTTAAATTGCCATTGTTTTTTTCGATTTGTGTAAAGGAAACTAAATAAAATGGATTATAAGTAAATCTGTGAGTGATTTTTGTTTGAAAAATATTGTCTAAATGTCCTGTCAGTTACCATGGAATGACCCTTTAGCTGTTCTCTGTTCTCTTCTTACTACAGTGATAAGATTGCTTTTGCTCGGAGGGAAACGTAACAGAAGTAAAGATGGAAGGAAGGAACTTCACCATTCTTTTAGCTTTCTTCTTGTCTTACTTTCCATCTCTCCATTGTTCTGCCTTTCGTGATTGTAAGTGGACAGCGGGTAATCGGTAATTTCAAGATGGTCTCCAGTTATAACTTTAGCTGGCTCCGTTCCCTTTTTACTACGGTGGTAGAACTTTTATTGCTCGGAGAGGAGAAGGTAACCGAAGGAAGGAAGGAAGGAAGGAAGGAAGGAAGGAAGGAAGGAAGGAAGGAATGTGCTTTTTTTCTCATTTGCTTTATCGCTCTCATTGCTGCTCTGTTTTTTTTCTAATTTGCTGTCTTTCTCTTCTTTGTTACGTCTTTCTCTCGTTTGCCCCGCTTTCCTTCATATATACTGCAACGTATTCCGTTAAATCGCAACTCCTAAAAAGTATATTTGCAATTAAAAGAAGCTGCAGTTAACTAATGACTTTTACGTAAAATTTGTTGTAGGCATACAAGCAAAAAGATGTTACGCTTAGGCGAAAGGTGCGATTATATCTACTGCCTTTATGCGAAGCCAGCTGGAGAGACAGCGACCTCGGTGGAAGCGGGGTACGAAATGAAAGAGTCTAGCGAGACATGGTGAGGAAAGAGAAGAGGAAAGGGGGGAAGGAAGGACCGAGACCAAATTGGTAGTTTGTGGCCAGAGTGTGCAACCGAGTGTGCACGATGATGCACCGGTGCACTGATGCGCACTGAAAAGGGGGAGGAGTGTGGTGTGGTGTGGTGGATGGTGATGAGTGCGCGGTGACTTGTGAGACTGAGAGTCGCGTGGTGTCAGATAACAAGAGCGGAGATGACTCGACAGTGTGTGTGTGTGTGTGTGTGTGTGTGTGTGTGTGTGTGTGTGTGTGTGTGTGTGTGAGAGAGAGAGAGAGAGAGAGAGAGAAGGAGAGAATGAGTGTGTCGAAGGGGGAAGAGGATAGGGGTGGTGAGTGTGGGTAGGGCACAAGGGGAGGGCACATAAAGAGAGCCAACAGAGCCAGTAAGAATGGAGAAATCTTTTTTTTCCTATATTTTTCCCTCTGGTTGTTTCCTTCTTTTCTCTCTTTCTTTCTATTCACTTTCTTATTATGTCTCTTACCCCTTCAGAAAGAAAGAAAGAAAGAAAGAAAGAAACAAACAAACAAACAAACAAACAAACAAACAAGAAATTCAGAAGAGAAGAGAAGAGAAGAGAAGAGAAGAGAAGAGAAGAGAAGAGAAGAGAAGATGAAGAGAAGAGAAGAGAAGATGAAGAGAAAAGAAGATGAAGAGAGGAGAAGAGAAGATGAAGAGAAGATGGAGAGAAGAGAAGATGAAGAGAAGAAAAGAGAGACACTACCTAAAAGAACATGAAAGAAAGAAAGAAACAAACAAACAAATAAACAAACTGGCAATAAGAAAAGGAACAAAGACATAACTTACAATGAAAAACAACACTGATAAAGAAATATGAGGATAAACAAAAGAAAGACAAAAATTAATAAAAAGAGAAAGAAACAGCAAGTGTTCCTATATCAAACAAGAGTATAAGAGTGTAATATAAGATAAAACACAGCTTAAAATAAACAACAAGAAGATTGAGAGCACGAAAAAGTACCTGGATGTAATCGGAGAAACTATGTAATGAACAAACAAAAACACCCAAAATTGGAAAGAGTGAAAGATGAAACAACCATATTAAGGAAGAATAACTGAAGGGCAGAAAAAGGCAAATGGTGTCAAAGAGAGAATGGCAGAGATAATTAAAATGGTTCATTTTTAGCAAAGTAACAATTACGTGAATAGTGAATGAGTGAAAGAGGAAGGGCGGAGATAGTATGAGAGAAAGAAAGGGAGAGAGAGAAAGAGAGAGTAAGAGAGAGAGAGAGAGAGAGAGAGAGAGAGAGACAGAGAGAGAGATATGAAGATCTATTCCGAAGTTCCTCTCTCCAACGAGTGCCTCCAACATGAGGCAGAGAGAGCGAAAGAGAAAGAAAGCAATCATTCTGTGATAAATAAAAACGTTTCATTTTTAGACTGAGAGAGATAAAGAGATAAAAGCAGTGAGTGAGAGAAAGTGTGAGAGAGACCAATTAATAGTCTAGAAGTTCAGTAAGAATGTCTTGAACTTAAGAAACGACAGTGCTCCCCTGAGGCTAAGAGAGAGAGAGAGAGAAAGAGAAAGAGAGAGAGAGAGAGAGTGAGAGAGAGAGAGAGAGAGAGAGAGAAAGAAAGAGTGAGAGAGCAAGAGAGACAAAGAGAGAAAGAATAGCGTGATAAACAAAAGCGCAGTAGCTTAACTTACGTAATGGTACAAAAGTCATTGTCCTGACAATGCCGAAACAAGATCATGACAGAAAGGCATTGAGAAAAAAGAAATTCAGAGACCGAGAAACGATGCCATAATAGAGACCCCAAAAAACGAAATTACTGAAACGAACAAAGCAAAGCAAGAGTCAATACAACCAACCACTTTTAACCCCTCCTCTTCTACTCTTCAAACCATTGTACCTCTATCCCCTCAGGGGGGACAATCCTCAAACATAAAAAGCGAAGATTCTCTCCCTTCCTATAGTAATACTATCCACGCCCCTCCAGATCAAATTTCCCCTGCACACCGAGACAATGCACACCATCGCTTGTCACACGGGACAGCGCACCGTGCGGACAGCTGCCCCGTCTGGGGTGGTGCATTATGGGTGATGTACTATTCTGCACTGCACTGATTCTCTTTTATTTCCTATTGATGTGCAATGTTATCCAATATCTCTCGGCTTATTCTATTTTTTTGCTTCCATTGTTCCAACCCGCCCTCGACCACTGTTTCGGTTAGTGACTTAATAGGGAAGATCCAGTTCACATGAGTCAGGGGTGATTCGAATCTGGATTGTCAGAACAACCATCTGCTGAAAAGGAAAAGACCTGTCTGAAGTTTGATCCACTTCTTTTTTCAGAAGAAAAAAACGGAAAAGAAAATTAGTATATTATTTTATAGTATCTTCAGATTTCACTTCTTTTTTATCTGCTTTGTTTGTCTCTTGAAATACTTGCGACTACAACNACCCAAATTATGTGTTTTCTTGTGACGCCATTGTATTATTACACTGTCTTTATAATTTCATCATATCTTTAAACTGTATTTTTCACCCCATTCTGTCTTTCTTTCTTTCTTTTTTCTTTCTTTCTTTCTTTCGTTTTTGTCTTTCTTTCCTTCTGTTTTCTCAGGTTCTGTCTCTCTTTTCTTTGCTTCTTTTCACTGCTCTTCATTTTTCTTCACTTCTCTCTGTCTGTCTTTATTTCTTTCTTTCTTGTGTCTCCAAACACGATTCGGATTATCTTTCATTTCCCATTGGGGTTTCTTACACAGAGGTCCTATGTGAACGCAAGAAAGAAAGAAAGAAAGAAAGAAAGAAAGAAAGAAAGAAAGAAAGAAAGAAAAGATAGACAGAGAGCAAAGAAAGCAAAACATTTCAAAACTAACGAGCAAAGTGTGGTTTATCTCTGCCACACACGTCAAAAATTATGAAACACTGGGACAGTCACTGACACTGAGAATGAGACTGAAACAGACAGAGCGAAAGAAGGAGCCGGAGGGATGGAGGGATGGAAGGAAAGAGATGAGCAGATGCACACAAATAACGAAAATTGGGTGAATTATGACTATGCTCCAATTATAAACTGGGTCATCATTCAATATCGGCCCTAACACCCCCTCACAGATTTTCGGTCACGTTCCTTCAAGAATTTCGACCCCAGGAAAAAAAAAAGATTTCTGGTGAAAGAGAAGTGAAAATGAGAAATGAAGAAAAGAAAGGAAAAAAAATTGTGCAGTCAGATTGCACAAACCATTAGCTCGGGTGCATTCATCCCGATGAAACGTCATATCTCGTAACGCTGATGCGGATCGAGTTACGGTACTACTGGACCATTCTGACTACGCCAAACCAGCGAAGACACAAAGAGAGGGCCCAAACACCCGAGGAAAAGTCGATCGGTCGAAGACAATCCGAGCGTTGCCAGCCGCGTGCAAGGATGCACACTTTATGGCGAAAGGGTTCTAAAGCCCCATCTTTTTCTGGTGCAAAATTATCGTAATTAACTTTTTTTCTTCCGGTTGCCCCAGATCTCTCTGTATCTGTTTCTATTTCATTAATTTAGTCTCTCTCTCTCTCTCTCTCTCTCCTTCTCTTTCTCTCTGTCAGCCTGTCTCTCTCTTCCTTTCTCTACCTTACATGCCTGATTCAACAGTTACAAGCAGTTTATATTCAGTTTAAGGTTCACTTCTATAACTACTACTATTACTACTGCTACTACTACTATTACTACAACTACTATTACCACTACTGCTACTTCTACTACTATTGCTCCTACTACTACTACTTCTAATTTACTACTATCACTACTATTACTACATCTACTACTACTGCTACTTTTATTACTGCTACTACCAGACTCCTACTCATAATAACGATAATAATAATAATAATAATAATAATAATAATAATCATTAATACCATGAAGGTTTGAAATAACAACCACTATAAAAATTAAAATCACTGGTTGTACTGTGTTGTCTTTTAAATGCGCTTATGCATATAAATATAGATTTACTATTGCTTTCAGTGTATGATCTAACGCAAGTTAATACTCTGTGTAAAAGCCACAAACTTATGTTTCTCTCTCTCTCTTAATTTGCTGTTAAAACTTTCAAATTGGTTATGTTCTTCTCTCTCTCTCTCTTTCTCTCTCTCACTCGCTATCTCTCTCTCTCTCTCTGCCACTTTCCTCACACCATAACACAGTCGGATCGGTGCCAAGTGTTTAAGATGGTGTGTGCACTTTATGCGTGGTCTCAATATTATCTCCCCTTCAGCCTACTAGTGCAATTCTGTCTTCCTTCCTTTTCATCCTTCCTCTTCTTCTGTCTTTTTATTTATTTTCTCCTTCAGTTTTCTTTCTTTCTTATATTCATTCCAACCTTCCTTCCTGCAAATGACTTCCCCCGAGCATTCCTTTTTTTTTTCTTTAAGATAATCAGGACCTATGAATCTCGTGCAAAACTTTGCATGCTACCTCTGGTATAATGTTAAACATCGCAAGCGATTCTTTCTCTCTCTCTCTCTCTCTCTCTTTCTCTCTCCCCTCCCTCTTCTCATTTTTCTGCCCTTTCTCCCTATCTCTCTCTCTTTCTCTCTCTCTCTTTTACTCTCTCTTTCTTTCTCTCCCCAGACGTCGAAATAATCACACAGTCGCATGATTCGACGTATTATACATAAGCTCACACACTGTATTACCGTAGATAATAGTGCTCACTTTGCGACCTTGATACCTCCCTCGGCCAAATACACGCACACTCATAATTATTATACTGCAAGCTCCGCTTTACAGAAACTTCTTAGTAGCACAGAAAAGAACTTCCAAAGAAATGATGCGCCACCATCCAAATATTACTTCTTTCTGTGGAATTCGTTTAATTGCAACATTATTCACATACTTATATGATACTTCTGTATGTTTAAAAAAAATAGCTGGATAACCACAACTTCATCTCATCGTAGCTTTCCCCATACTCCCAAAGAAATGTCAGTACGCGAAGTATCATGACGACTTTTAACTGAGAGCTTGGGCATTACGGATGGTATCTTTGTTACCATCGTTGCTGCACCAGTATTGAATGCACAGTTAGTAGCGTTCAACATCTGAGGTTAATTGAGAGCTTGCACATTCATGATGGGATCTCTTAACCATTATAAGAATCACATAAGTACATCGGTGCTGAATGTACCGTTAGTAGCGTTCAGTCTGCAGAGTTACCGAAATTCTTACACTAAAGATCCCATGGTAGGGCGCAAGCTCTCAAACGTAATTTTTACGATGGTAAGAGATCCCATGGTTTAACGCGCAAGTTCTCAAATGTACTTGTTACGATAGTATGAGATCGCATCATTACAACTCCGATGAGACTTTATTATCATAAACAACGACAATCATATGGGCTGCTACTGCTGCTGCTACTGCCACTGGTGTTAATGCTGCTGCTGGTGCTGTTGTTATGTGCTACTGCTGGTGCAACAGCAAATGGTGCTGTCAAACATGACGACAGAACAGGTAAATTGTGTCACCAAGGAAGATAGGCTCCTTCTTACCTGTCATGACAGCCAAAGTCAGATGTCAACAATAATGACACTGGCAAATGACACTGAAGATCACACACTTGTCACTTTCTCGTGCTTAACTACGGTAATGGTATCGATCATAACCTGATTTTCTATCTCACTCTTTTTTTTTTTTTTGTCCTTTCAAAAAAAAAGCGGGGGTGTTAAAAGAATGGTTAGCAAAAAAAGGGGATTAACAAAAATAAGGGTCCTCTCTGTCAAGGTTTGATGACAGCACTGGCTCCGCTTAATCACAAACCTCATATTCGGATCTGCCGCTCAAACCAAACATTTATGGATGGATGGTTGGTAGTGGTGGTAGTAGTAGTAGTAGTAGATTTGGTGGTCTGTTCGAAGACATTCAAACAACATAACAATAAATATAGTTTCCTTAGACGAAGGATATAAAGTAAGAACTTATTAGATGAGGGGGTACGTTAAATGACTGGTTAATCACTGCATCTCGTCTCAGTTTCAGTCTTTTCATTCTCTCCAAACGCTGGAATAGGCGAAGTTGACATTAAAAGTACAATCTTACCCATTATGACCATGCCCTCCCACTCCTCCCCCATCCCAATGTTTTTTTTTTAAAGTCGTCATTTTTTGCTTCACCTAACACGCATCCCCCGATTCCTCCTCTCCATCCTTCCAAGACAATAACTAACATACTCGAAGACAAACAACGTGTCTTGTTGTCGTATCACGCTCATTAGCACATGAATGAAGCTTGGTGAAAATAATACCGGTTTGTATGCAATCATAGTATTGGCACAAACAGCAAACAAAATTATTTTTTAGATGGTTGGTAGTGGTGGTAGTGGTAGATTTGTAAGTGGCAAAATTTTTGCAAATGTCTATAAGAATTAATAAAGTTTATCTTATCTTATCTTATCTTGTCTTGTCTTATCTTATCTTATTAAACTAGGTTTATGGTCTTCCGTTTCTTGAGCTTGTGTATACATGTATGTATATATATATATATAAAGTCACCAGAACCGGTTTGGTACTCTGAAAAACAGGACACCAAATTCAACGTTTGACCTTCTTTGTGAAATGCACCCTTATACATCAACATGAACGTAAGTTTAAAAACAAAAAAAAAAAAAATCNCCACCCCCTTTCCCCTTAAAAAAAAAACAACATCCTTTCACATTCTAGACCCATCCTTTCCCGTCCCCTTTCCCTAATCCCCCAACAATCCACGATCTCAGAAACTCTCTTAAGTGCCTGTGACGAGTATTTCCGATGCAAAACGCGAGTCCTTCAGGCTACATTTTCACCAAAAACTGTCACGCTCCTTTTTCCGGAATGCCAACTTCCTAAGCGACAAGCTGCAACCCCAAAGGTTACAAGTGAGTACCTCTTCCCCAAGCGTGAGCCAACCTTTAGCCTCCTCCCTTTTCGATCTGATAACTTAGTAAAGTGTGTTTGTGCATTCTGTTGGCTTTGGTTACTTGACCGGTAAAGTGGCTTCTGTGCAAACGAGGCATCTCTTTTTGTAACTCGACCCTCATGTCTGGCACTGGCAGTCAATCATCTGAGAACTGACTCTGCTAACTGTGCTTGTCACCATCTGGCTGTAGAGTGTAGACTGGTTCTGTGACCGTATGAATCGTATGGCAATATGCATGAATGTGAGTTAGTCTGAGTATTGTATTGTAATGAGTTATGTGCTACTATGTTTAGACTACTTGATTATTTATTATTTACTCTC
>JAWQUT010000693.1:230993-244844 GCA_033807755.1 Ellobium chinense
AAATAAACTTTGCCCCATACTTGTAACAAGTTGCCTAAAACCCGCCAATTAGCTATCATCCGGGGCACCAAAATGCCGCCAATTTCCTATCAGTCTAGCACCAAAATGACAGAATACGACAGCCAATCAGGCAGACTGAATGACATACCGGGGACCCCTGGCCACCGACCTTGCACACTAGGGGTCGCTATCTGCACGGACAGATTGACAGACAGACAGATAAGCAAACACCGAGAAAGCTACTGCACCAAATCTTCGCACATCTGACGTAACAAGGTTTTGTGGGGTGAAGAACAAGAAAATTATAATGCAAAACGCTGGATATCCATTTTCAAAGAAAAAGAAAAGGAGATGACTTCGAAGCAATCATTTTAAAAGCTAATGATCTGATTAAACACAAGTCCTGCTCCAGATCTCTCTTAAGATGTTGCAAATAATGCCGATCAACCAGTTTTCATACAGTGAATTTGATGACAGAAAGATAAAGAAGTGTAATGTTTGTCTATGCAAATCAGTGAGGTGAACAATATTATTATTAAAACGGTACGTAGAGGCCGCTTATAACAAACAAAGGCCATCTCATTTTGCCATGCTAAAATTTTCAGAAGACACTGTCCAATAAAGCACCAGATCTATTTACTAATGTCAGTGCACTGCAGCAATTTTATTCAACGTCACTGCCACATCAATATACGAGTCCTTAAGGAAATCTTCAGGTTGAAATATCGCGCTTTGACCTAAAGAGGCATGCACAGTGTATTCTTTCAAATTACAGTGATTCATTTCAAATCGTTATAAAGTCAAATAATGGAGTTACCTCGTTTTGTAACATTGTGCAGTTCTAGCGTGACAGAGGTCGCGGTTACTGGAGATATCTGTGTTTGCTATCAAAAGAGCTGTCGGTGCCGCTGCAACATTTTGACAGCTCCTAGTTTTTTCTTTGTTGTGGTGGTGATGATGGAGATGACAGATTGATGATGATGATGATGATGATGATGATGATGATGATGATGATGATGATGATGATACTGATGATGACGAAAATGATTTTCCTGTCACCAATTTAACGATGGTGTATGACGCGAAGAAGTATTTTTCTTTTTTTTTTTATGTTTGTATAACACACTTGAAGCAATAGGAGAAATATGCAAAGAGAAATGTGTAAATGTAAAAGAATTTAACTAGAATTTTCGATCGCACTTGATCGTCCTCCGCACATAAACAAACATCACTATGTTGAAGAACAAAAGTGTCACCTAAATATTCAGGCTCTGCAGAGCAGGCTATAATTAGGAACAGTACAGTTAGAAACTGCCAAATAACACTGAAGCTTTCGCAAGTTACTCTCAATGAAGTACTTAAGGAACATTTTTGTTTTTTGCGATATCTGTGTAAAACGGCATTAACCATCTGTAGAAAGCATGCACACGATCTGGCCGCGTTGTAGAGACCTCCTTCCCACCGCGGCCACAACCCTCGAAATCGACAATAAATTATCGGTTTTGTTACGACAGCCACAAACAAGACCAAAGACTGTGAAGAATGAAAACATGGTGTCGATTTTGAATTCAATGCCACCCCTTGGAACAATAAAACAAAGACTTTAAGTCACCGTTACTCTCCTCTCTAGTACCAGTGATCGAAACGAAAACTTGGAATTTAATTTATGGACTTGCTGTGAATGTACACTCCTCCTTCTTCGCTCAAAACAATACTACCACTACCATCACCTCCACCATCTCACCACCATTACCACTACCACCATCACCACCACCACCAAACAAATTCATAATCGCTCAGTCACTTCATTACAGGCAGTGACTTTCATTCTTGTAACTCCTTACAGCGAAGTTTTTACTTCCATATTCTGTGCAGTTGCCCAGGCATCACTATACATAAGAAAACACTCGCGCATATTTTGCGTATTCGTTCATTGCATAGATTAGTCGCAACCACCCATGAAGCAAATTTGCAACCAAAATAATTTCCCTGTTTCCCACTCATTTAACTAAAGGGTACTCACATATTTCAGCATGGTCACCCATTCGAATTTCCCTGTTTCCCACTCATTTAACTAAAGGGTACTCACATATTTCAGCATGGTCACCCATTCGCTATCCAAATTATGAAGCAGTGCCAAGGATTAGCTCAGTCTACATGGGCAATAATCAAAATCTACAGGACGATCGCTTTTCTTTTTTTGCCACTTCAGTAGGCGCCGAAACTAAGGACAGCAAATAGCAACATAATGGAATGTAGCTTAAAGAACTACCATTATAAAAGCCTTTGTAAAAACCTTATGAAAATATAAGTGACTACGATGCATCACGGTTTGGATAACAGCAACACCCACTTATTCCAGACTCGTGACAGTTTTCAGACAACGAAAAGCATTTTTCTGCACTAAAATAAATTTAAAAAATCGCAATGCCTTCAATCGCCACTTTTTCTGCACCAATCGACGAGTTGCAATTAAGCGAAGTTGACAGCAAACAAGTAAACAAACAAACAAAAAAACAAAAACAGTTCCCCAATAATTTAGGAAATCGCAAATGATTGGAACAAAATTCACACGATAGGGTATGCTGTACCCATTGCATGTAATTTTAGGCATAAACTATTCATTTGTTTCCGACTGTATTCAGTGTCATTGTTCCGCTTCCGGGAGCAATGTTTGAGTCATCCTTATCTACAACGAACCAGTCCCTGAAATTTTTAAAACGTGCGGTTCAAAGATCTTTATATGGGAAGTTCAAAAAAAAAAAAGAAAAGGCAGATCAGTATGTACATTATACAGAGCAATGCAGAACAAAAAGCCCTTCTCATTTCAATTGAGTTAGTCCCATATATCCTATGTCATGTCACAAAATGAAGCACGCTGTCGAACCCTCTGCAAACTGGTTGCCACTGCGCCTTACAGTGGTTTATTGCAATACGTTGACGATGCCCCGGCAAAATAATTGCGCATCAATTTCTAAAATCTCCCTCTGAATCCGGCTTTCACTCGGGTTGCTCCGGGGTTGCAAAATTTGCACCATTTGACCGACTTTCTTGCAAATCTCTAATTTGGTTAGTGTGTGTCAGTGCAGGCGTACAGGCGTGCAGATATGGGAGGACAGTTGGAGGGTTGGTCTCTTCTGGAGATTGTCGAAGAGGTGGGAAACAAAATTCACAGAAGAAAGAGAAAGACCAAAATGAGGATACTCCCCCTCCTCCCCCCCCCCCCCCCCCNCCCCCCCTCCACAAACACACACACACACGCACACAAAATTACTGGAAAGCAGAGCAACTGGGGTAGGGCGGGGCACGTAATTGGCACAAGAGATGTGAAGAAATGGAATCATTTGGCTCAGTGTATGGTATTAATCAAGTTTCGTTTTCCATCACGGTGCAGAATAGGAACAGTGACGTATATTCTGTGCACAATTCCTTGGGTCAAGTGCACAGAGAAGTTGTCCTTTCAAAATGATTAATTAACTCCCTTGAGCGTCGCTAACTTCCGGTGGTACAAAAGATGGCTAACTCTGTCCCACATGTAAGCCGGTTGCATAATTACAATGGCCCTCATAAATAAATCTACACTAGATTAGTTCCACTTCCAAACTTTGGCATGATTTGTTTATGATGGTGAGATCTTCACTTAACATATTGTTATATTAAGGGCAACGTAGGCTAAATTAAATTCTTTCGTACTGAATCTTAAACCACATCATTTCAGCGAAAAACAAGCTCGTAAACCTTTGGATGTGGAATCATGAAAACCTTTGGACCACACTCATCAAAAATGGAGCATCAGTTGTTAAATGGAGGGATTAAAAAGAAAGAAAAAAAAACTTCGCATTCGTTCAAAACCGCCCACAACATTATTCAAACACTCATTTCTCCAAGCTCACTGATATTTTTTTTTCTGTTCTTAACATGAAAGGAAATTGCAGAAAGTGCATATGATAAAAATGCATGCTCACAGCGCCTTGCAGAATAATAACATTCAGCCCTATTTTGGTTACTCGTCAGTTCGTGAAAGTGGGATCCCTCCATTCCAAGTACTGTAATATCTTTTCCCCTTCCAAAAATAATGAATGAAAAACAGAGTCGTCAAATATTTTCCTCTGGGCACCTCATTAGAATAAAAGTGTTACGTTATGCAGAAATGGGTGCATGAATTGCAAACGCATTACCCTCAGCTACTTGCACACGAGTGATCTTCGTTCCTAGACGCCTGACAGTGACACAGATTACTCATGCTCTCAAATAGTTACCCTGATAATGAGACTTGGGGTATTTTAGAGCATATCCTAACGTTTGATTAGTCTGTGACCTGCCACTTCAAGATCGGTTCAAAAGTTATGAAACTGTCATCACTTTTCGACTTTATTTGGTATGGGCATCCTCACAGATTATCTGTGGTCTGTAGTATGTAATAATTTAACCAAATCCGAGAGAGCTTTCTGCACCTATTGAAAGTCCATTTAGATTACATTTATTAGCTGGTTATTTGGTGGATTTTTAGTTTCCTAAAGTCGTTGCTCTTCAGAAACTTCCAAGAAATTACCAAAAAAAAAATAAATCCACACACGAAAAAAGTTCAGGTATGGATTAAGCACGTGCACTGAAAAACGGTTATTTCTAGTTTTACTTGTAAGTAATATAGTATAGAGGTATTGAACAGATGTATTTCAAATCCATTGTACACTCAACACTTTCTGAAGCAGGTCGTGAAAACTGACACACCAAACGATTTTTGCTTTGAAGAAGCGAATCGAATTTCAGGCAACGTATTCGCTGGTACCACTAACTCAAACATCACATGAATTATTAAGCTGTTTTAAAGTCTTTTTCTGTATATACCCTCTGGACAGAGATAAAATTTCAAAGGAGTTTTTTGTGGTTCCGTTTTCACAAAGCAGGATTGGGTATTCTTAGGGAAAAGAACATTAAGACGAATGGTGAAACTTGCACGTAACATCACGACGTCATATTAAGTCACATGAGGTATTCTCTAGTAGCACAGTAGCAATATTATGTAGTAAAGGTTTAAAGATCATGTCATTACGCTATAATAATTTCAAAACTTTGTGAATATTCTGATAAGGATCATAGGTAATCTCCGCAAGATAGAGACGTCTATTTTGTTGTGTTGTTGTGGGGTTTTTTTTGTCGTCGTAGTTGTTGTTGTTGTTGTTGTTGTTGTTGTTGTTGTTATTGTTGTTTTTGATGGTTGTAACGGTGTCATATTGTTGTTTTTGTTGAGTGAATGCTGTTGGTAACATTTGTTTTCTTTTTACAATTCGTGCTCTGAATATTCTTTTTTTCTTTCAATTCTTTAACGCAGTTCTTACTATGGATAAAGCACTTCATTGTTAATAAATATATAATAGCTTACGACCTGGAGCAGCATGTTTTTTTTTGAAAAAAAATTGCCGTTCGGGATATGATGTTCTGCTTGCTGTTGTTGTATTGCACTGATCTTCAGTCTCAGTCTCTTATTCATTTCACCACATTCAGATAATGAACTCCTTATTATATAATGGTCACTCGGAGCTCCAAAAAGTGATATCATCCTGTATTTCGTACTCTAATGCTACATCATAAATGTATGGCAACAGCTTACTGGTTACTCTCCATCCCCCCTCCTCCCACCATAAATCCCACAAGCCATACAAAAAAAAATAAATTTAAAACATAACAAATTCAAAATGGTGTAGCGAAATTTACATGACTGCTTGAAAAGTCGAACTTCACTCCTAACAAAAGGTCTCTCGAGAGCACACAAAGGTCTAATGACTTTCAGGTTTAATTGTATTACGAACCAACTCTCAACTCGTATTATGGAAATATTTTGGTTAACAACATGAAACTTTCATGACAATGACCCTGGTCTCACGATGCTACCCTGCGAAAGACTCTTGATTTAGGATTGGTTTGGGAGCTGGGGACGGGGGCAGTGGAGAGAAAATACATGAGTGCTGAAGTTTAAAGAATACAAATTTCTGATCTCGAACATTATGTTCCTGAAAAGCCCATAGTATTCTTACTGCATTAGTTCGAACGCATTGCTCATCAACGAAAACTGTGGAGGGGTTCTCTAGAATTCGCTTTTGCGAGGTCNTTGTTTTCTTTTTACAATTCGTACTCTGAATATTCTTTTTTTCTTTCAATTCTTTAACGCAGTTCTTACTATGGAAAAAGCACTTCATTGTTAATAAATATATAATAGCTTACGACCTGGAGCAGCATGTTTTTTTAGAAAAAAAAATTGCCGTTCGGGATATGATGTTCTGCTTGCTGTTGTTGTATTGCACTGATCTTCAGTCTCAGTCTCTTATTCATTTCACCACATTCAGATAATGAACTCCGTATTATATAATGGTCACTCGGAGCTCCAAAAAGTGATATCATCCTGTATTTCGTACTCCAATGCTACATCAAAAATGTATGGCAACAGCTTACTGGTTACTCTCCATCCCCCCTCCTCCCACCATAAATCCTACAAGCCATACAAAAAAAAATAAATTTAAAACATAACAAATTCAAAATGGTGTAGCGAAATTTACATGACTGCTTGAAAAGTCGAACTTCACTCCTAACAAAAGGTCTCTCGAGAGCACACAAAGGTCTAATGACTTTCAGGTTTAATTGTATTACGAACCAACTCTCAACTCGTATTATGGAAATATTTTGGTTAACAACATGAAACTTTCATGACAATGACCCTGGTCTCACGATGCTACCCTGCGAAAGACTCTTGATTTAGGATTGGTTTGGGAGCTGGGGACGGGGACAGTAGCGAGAAAATACATGAGTGTTGAAGTTTAAAGAATACAAATTCTTGATTTCGAACATTATGTTCTTGAAAAGCCCATAGTATTCTTACTGCATTAGTTCGAACGCATTGCTCGTCAACGAAAACTGTGGAGAGGTTCTCTAGAATTCGCTTTTGCGAGGTCGCTTTTGCGAGGTCCTACTTCTAGAATTCGTTTTTGAGTAGAATTCCTACTATACTCTTGTATTCAAAAGCATCGAACAACCATATCGGAAACAAATTGCTGTGTATCCCTGGATACAGGGGTTTCGTTTCGCCATTGAATCATCTGAAAATAACAGCAGAGGTTAAGACGCTGAACGGAGAGGTAGAAAGCAGCATGGTGTTGGTTTGCCACTTTTTAGAGCGACATAACTTACTCTCGGCTGTTGGTTTAATACTCGCAAAGGGAACTGAGAGAGTTTATCCGTCACTTTCCATCCTCTGAAAATGAAATTAGTAAATGCTGGAACATCCCGAAAGCCACTGTATTTATCACTTTGTAAAGCAATGTAAACTGGATTCGTCTTTTTAGGTCAACTGCACATGCACCAACTCAAGCAGCTGGCCAACTAGTTGGTCACTGAAGTCAAGCACAATAAGAGGACTGGGATATACCAATTCACTTTGCACGCGGGGTCCCGTTGTTCATCCTGCATTTGACATCAGTATCCAACCATGTATAAGCTACTAAAGCCAAGTTAGTATGCGCACTGTGGACCTAACATCTCGCTAAGGAAACCCTAAAATTGCGTATTCGTCACATCGCAGTACCGCAGAGAAAACCCCAATTAACATCTCCCAGGCACCATCAAGGCGATTAATGCGTATGCGGTGCACTATGCATAAATGTATGCATAAGACGCTCATTTGTAACCCTCAGTAGAATGCGCCTCAATGAACGCTCGGTTAGTTATTCCTCACCGCAGACTCGTTGAAGAGCTTGTCCAGTCATATTTCCATACAGTAATGAATGCTTTTGGGAGTAAGAAAAAGAAGAAGTAAAAGTAGAAGCAAAGAAAAATAAAAAAAACCCAGCCCGGCCAAATATTTTTCTTAGCAGACCATCAACGAAATAGCGAGGCGCGCACTGTTTGGACATAAGCACTGAGGAGCGGCGGCCTTTCTGGCCCTGATTCGCAGTTTCTTTATCAACGCAGACTCATAACTTGCAGTGGGAGACACTTTAATGAAGTTTTTGGTAAAATATCATTCTCGATGGCAGACTTGCTCAAGGAGATGTTCCGTAGTACTGGCTGACTCCCGGCTAATAGCAACTTCAATGTACAGTCGCAGACTGCTTCCTGATAGAAAATAGCTATTTTTTCTAAACAAAATTCGCTAGATAATCGCAGCTCTTTTAATCTCAACTTTTGCCAATAGTCCTGAAGAGTTGCGAGTAAGTATTGATGAAGCTGCGATATTGCGGCACTGCCTAATTCCGACCCCTTTAGGGGAAAGATTTTATTCCTGAGAAGAAAACACAAAAAATTGCAAATACGAACTAAGTGCTATTCGAAATATTGCAATTAAATGGAGTGGACAGTATTTCCATATAACAATGAATGCAAGAGAGCTAAAAGTCAACAAAGCCAAATATTTTCTCTAGCCCACCATCACCTAAGTGACAGGAAGTGACGTTTCATATGATAATGACGTAAGTGGTAATCGCCAACTGACTGACCCTCTAAGCATTTACAAATGCGGACTCGGAGTTAGAAACAATGAAGACCAAAATCGAAAACAAACAGTCGTCCAAGATACTCATGCTCCTCTGATAAAATGGCTCGGCTGTAAGTAAGTTTTCTTTTTACTGAACCTCTGATATAACGGTGAGTACCGCAACTCAATTCAATCTGTAAATGGGAACAATACAGACAGCTTAATCTCCATTGTAGACAATAGCCGTAAATCATCTTATAAAAGAGCTAAGGGGACGCGTTCATATAACGCCTATGCATGTCATTACAAAGCCACCTACATCTTTGACATCTGATATGCCCTCATTTTCGTCAATGTCGATTTGTTTCCAGCCTTAGTTGTTGTTTTCTTTTCCCTATTTAGGGAAGCATTATGTTTTTCAAACATTCGTTCTTCCTTGTAAAGCTTCGTATAATCGCCAGTTGTTGTTTTGAATTTGCCGAAAAAGTAGTTCCGACGGGTCAAAGGTCGCATCATGTTTTGTTGTTTGTCGTCGGTAGGCCTTTGCTTCGTCCAATCAGAAATCGCTGTTCAGGCACGCAAGTCCATTCAAAGGAGAACTGTTGTTTTAATACTGATAATGTACAGTATATAATAACGATAAGTTGTTTTTGTCCGAAAGAACTCATCATAAAGTGAAGGCCAATAAGCAAACTACTCTTGATAGTTGAAAATAGGTACCATAAAAAGCCTTACTGGGAAGCCACTATAAAATCGTACTATGATACCTCTCTCTTAACTGGACTTTCACTCACGTTCCACCGTACACCTTCACTCCCTCCTTTTTTTCTTTTTTTCCGAAATCCGAAAAAAGAAAGAAAAAAAATCCACAAGAAATTGCAAATGCAAGACAAATACGAAAAAGAACTACCCTCAAAAAAGAAAAGAAAGAAAATTGCCAAATATTTTTCTTTGCGCTTCATCAGCGGTCGTAGAGCGGGACCGGCGTGAGCAGAAATGAGGTCACTCTGGTGGTCGTTCTAGTCTTGCGCAAATCGCTTCCGTTTGACGTGTGCATAAAATGCAAGCTCATCTCTTGCAGTGGAATATAAATGAGTTGCGGTTGGTCTCCGCGGCCTGTCGAGAGCACTTTCAAAAGGAAGGAGTGGTGGTGGCTGGGGGGAGTGTGGTGTCCGTCATTTTTTTTTTGTGTGTGCTTTTTGTATTGAAATGAGAATCAGAGTAAAAAAAAAAAAACAGAAAAGGAAAAGATTCCACTTTTTGTTTCATATCCCTCGGTCTAACATGCAAGTATTTATCTGTGCACGCTCTGATTTGTTTCTCTCATGCGTTCGTGCATCTTATTGGATTTACTTTGCTCCAGGGAGGGTCCACCATTTCATACAGGCTGAGTCTCCAGAGTTCTATTGCCTTGCCTTGGTCAAACATTTTCACATTTTTCTTTCTTTTTTTTTTATGATATCTTTTCCCCCCTCGTGGCCATGATACAGTATGACCTCACAAAATCCGATTCCTGGGAGACCAGTCCATAAATTTGGGTTTAAGAGAGGTCGAGGGTAAAATCTGATACTAGATCTACGGACTAGGGCGCAGAGCCTTACGACGAAAACGCGGTTTTTTGGTTTTTTTTTTTTTTTTGGTTGAGATCTCTTGTAAAGGAGATTTGATGTGAAGATATCCTTTACTGTTTACAATAACTAGCTGAGGCTGAAGTGTATTGGCGTTGCCCGGGAAGGTAGGATGGAGAAGATAACCAAACTTACAACAAATAGTTTTTATCTCCCTTCTCTCACAACAAACATACAATAAATATTTTTCAGTTGCAAAAAAAATCTTCTGGGTGGATGAACGGTAAAACACAGTCACATAACAAAAACTATACTTCCCGAAGTTGAATACTTTTGTGTATGCAAATTTCGATGACGTTATCCGCTAGCCATGTTTTGTTATAGTGTCCGGATCGGAATTATTAACAGTCGAAGAAGGCACGGCTTTTTTGTTTTGTTTTGTTTTGTTTTGTAGCAAATTTTCTTTTTAATTCAGCCATATCAATTGGAAAAAAAAATCGGAGGCTGCCATGATGACTGATGTATCTCTTTATATTCTCACACCAAATCTGAAGTCTGTAGCTGTAGTGGTTTGTGCGGAAGAAAGACACATGTGTTTATAAATCGCCAAATATATAGCAGATCTCCCCTCTGACGCCATTCCTTTGTAAGGTGACCGTGATCCTTTCCTGAGTGGTCATCTGAATTTCTTTATATTCTCTTTTTCTTTCTTTCTTTTCTTTCTTGCTCTATCTCCACCGTTCCGTACATGAGTCTGTTGCCCACAGTGCCCTTATGTTTATTATGCTTCTATAAGGAAATCTCTTCAGTCTTGGAAATCGGAATAAGAGGAAACATGTTGGTAATACTGAAAAGATTATGGATAGTCTTTTCTTTATATGTCTCTTGTTCATTAAAAGGAGAAATTTTTTTTTACGCCATATCTTAACGATTCCATGTTTTCCTACGTTTTTTATGACTTAAGCTGTTTTCGCCCTATGCAAGCAAGACGACAGACCACAAGTCAGGACTAGCCAGATGTTAAAAAGAAATTGAAAATATTTTTTCCAAAAGCGATATACAGACAAGGACGAGAGGACATGACAGAAAGAAACAATCAACAATTACGAAAGAAACAGCAAGAAGAAACGAACGACAGAAATAAAGGTATAGAGGGCAAAAAAGAGAGAAAGTAAAACAGATCAAGAGCAAAGCTATACTGTACAAAGGCACAGAAGAAACACAGAAAACACACACAAAAAACCACCAAGGACAGAATGTAGGATTTAAGCTGTCTGTCGATAAAAACGTTGCCGCCACCTCTACACGCCGCAAAAAGACACCAATATGTCACGCACTGCCATTGGTCCATTCATTATTCACAGTAATCTCCCCTTACTTTTGCAAGCGCTACTCAACGATGCTGGCTGTCCATGCTGATTTTCTAAACCCACGGCATCCAGCAGTTTTCAACATCTATGATGCAGACAGCCCTGACCTTCCAAGTACCTTAATTCATTCTTTTACTTACAATACAAGCTGTGACAAAATCCTGTTTGCTATCATATGCTCATTCCACATTTACCTACATCAATTTTTCTGAGGTTTTGAGAAATTCAGCGCTCTTAATCTGTTGCTCATAACAAAACGAAGAGACAGATGTAGTCTAGCTTGTAAAATTGGGATATAATGACAAGTTAAAATTCTACACTGTTTTCAAGGGAAAGAAGAAGATAAATGGACGATTATAGTACAGTAATATAAACAGCTTATGTCATAAAAAAAAACCAAAAAAACGTAGGAAAACATGGAATCGTTAAGACATGGCGTTCGTTTGATTCTTCAACCATTAGACCAAGCAAATAAAATTCATTACTTTAAAAGAAATAAATGACGTTTGGATCACGGAAGCTTGGCTGCTTTTGCCAAACCAGGACCTGCGAAGCTCCATCCATGGGATTCCGCCAACCCTTTAGACTACAGGCTGAAAACCCACCATCTTGCTCTCATTACTTTTGTGGCCTTGTCTAAAATTCTGAAATCCAAAAGCCTTGTTGCACCTCACAAACATTTTTTTCCTTATTATTTTTTTCTTCAAAGATCTTGCATATGGAAGGAAAAGGCGTCGCATTTTCCGTTTGACGCCATTTGTGCCTGTATNGTGTGTGTGTGTGTGTGTGTGTGTGTGTGTGTGTGTGTGTGTGTGTGTGTGTGTGTGTGTGTGTGTAAGTAAGTGTGTGTGAGTGTGTGCGCGCGCGCGCATTGTGCAGCCTGGAGATTCAGTTGTGTTAGGACAGAAGAACCAGATGGAATAGTCTCTGACGTAAGCGGATCACACCTGACAATGCAGCCAAGGTTAAAAGCAGGATTGAGCATGTTCGAATCTTACGAGATGTAGTAATGGTATAATAATATCCGGACTGGGATCCGAAGCTAGGATTCGATTAATTCATATATGGTTTTGAATCCGACGGAGGAGGGCGGGGGTATTTATGGAATCCGCGCTTGTACTCCGATGTATAACAGATTATCCACCCCNNACACACACACACACACAAACACACCCATCCCACCACCCCCCTTCTCCCCTCCCCTCCGAAAAAAAATGCTATAGGATTTTAAAATGACAAAAGGAATTTCTTGTAAACAATTTCTGTTTTTGGCCTCGTTTTGCTTTTATTTACTTCAACTAAAAACTTCGAATCCAGACCAATTTAAGGTTCGACTCCAGATTTAAGCCAAATATAACGACCATCACGTTTACACGACGCAGTGGACTCTTTGGGGGCATATGAAAAGGTTGCCATTTAAAGATGTGTCAATTATCCAGTGACTATTATGAGGGTGTGTTATCAAAAGTTTAAGCGAAGTAAGCTAAGTAATAAAGAAAAAAAAAAGGAAGGACTGAATGAAAACGAAAAAATAAAAATAAAAACCTTCGTATCATCAACAATATTAATTATTTCATTTTACCATCTTATGCTTATAGAATAAACCACACGAAAATTACTTAAAAGCCAAGGCCGATAGACATTCCCACGCGCCTATTAGATCATCAACTGGAGACGGAAGTAAGTGAGACGCCATTATGTCGGAAATGACGACATCGGTCTTATAATGAAAGAAGTGACGCGCCGGTGGCGGAAGTGACGTAATCAGCGCAGAAATGACGCCGCCAGATGCAGATCTGATTTTTCTTTTCTTTTTTTCTCTGGCATGGCGAGCCGACGTGAATCAAAGCATTGATGAGACGGGAGGGAAAAAAAAAGGAACAAACGAGACGGAGCATGTTCATAAAGAAATGTGTGGGAAGAGACGGACACTTTGCTGTGAATATTCCCTTCTTCCCCCATTCCTCCTTTCTAGCCAACAGCTATGCTGGGTCTTCTTTCCAGATTTTGTTCTTGGACAGAGGACGTCGGCAGAATTCAGCTAGTCAGCAACAAAAGATACTCTTCGCTTTACCCACCACCACCACCACCACCACCATCATAACGCAATAACCTCTTGTGCCATCAGCAACAATAAGTTGTCATTTTCACATCGACGTTCACAAAATGACCAACTTCTCGCCACAGATATTGCCATTATCATCTTCATTTAATCCAGACAGGTCTAAGCAGCGGCAATCTCCTGGGACAGGACCGCTCTTGCATAGATGCAGTTCATTTAGTCATTGGTTTAGCCACAAGATCGGTCCTATTCCGTGATTATCCCTAAGCAGCTTGTCCCCATGGTCACATGATAACAGTAATGTATTAATATACTATTATGCACTTTAGCTCGCAATCTCTTGGGTCGAATCCAAAACGGGCTGCATAGAGTGCAAACTGATCTCTT
>JAWQUT010000693.1:250128-260128 GCA_033807755.1 Ellobium chinense
GGGGGGGGGGGAAGAAGGCTCATATGGAGGCCAAAGTACATGTAGTGGTTATGGGTGATTGAAATATGATGGGTATCACATGCGGATGCAACTCAAATGAGTATTATGTCCTAATTTTTTTTCCGGGGGGGGGGGGGGGGGGNGGGGGGGGGGGGGGGGGGGAGGCGCTAGATATGTCGTTAGTTTTGGAGTGGGGTGAAAGAGATGGGAAGCGAGGGTAGAATTCACCTAGAGTCCTATGTTGATTTTTTGTTTTTGAAAGACTGTATGTCCACTCTCCCCCCTCCGCCCCTTCAAAACTGAGTCTCTGTCACTAAGAGTTTACAAAATGTGGATCTGAGAATCTGGATCTAGACTAGTTTCGATATCTTAACAAATAATGGATATATTCGAGTTTTTAAAAACTGTATGTTATATCCAAACTGGATTTTGTGAACTGCTTTGTTTCCACAAAAAGGCTGAATGTACCCTAAGTAGCGTTCAACATGCAGAGTTCATGATGATAAGAGATCCCATCGTTAATGCACAAGTTCTCGATTATATGCCCGATTAGCGACGAACCTGAAACGCATAATGTGTATTCGATACATATTTATTCAATAAGTAATCGATGTTTAAAGTAAAACATAGTGGTGAAGACACGAGCAAAGAAGGCCAGAGATAGCTGCAGCAGCTCAGAAACGGACAATTTCTGGACTACTATTCACTTCTACACATCAATTTCAAAGAAACTATTGCAATATACAAACTTGCGATTAGAGAATAATGCTTTACCATGGCAGTCTCATCATTTTTATCAAGCTGTGATCAGGGTTGAACAAATTCACCAAAAATGTCATTTCAGATCGAGTTTAATTCACTAAGGGGAAAAAGTACTAAGATCACATTTAGCTTAGCTTTCAGAGTAGTTTTCAGATCAGATCAGTTCCATTTGATTTTAGAAAATCAGCATTCGAATCTGGTTTTCCGGATAGATGTGAACTGTACTGAAATTTAGGTAGAAAATTAAATTATAGATCAAACACTCAAAATAGCTACAGTCCAGGTCCAGACCAGTTCGTCCAAAATAGCTATTAAGTTCAGATTACGTTCACGTGAATGAAAGTTTAAAATCACGAATTGCGTTCAAATGATCGCAGTTCTGCCCCAACCCTGGCTATGAAAACTTTCCAAATATGGCCACAATACACTTGTGACGGTCCCAGCAGAGTCCGACATAGAAAGAATTTAGGCCAAATAATATTATAATATCTACCTCTCCACCAAAATACCGGATATGTATGAGAAACACATATATATAAATTTGGAAAACATCGAATACTTCCACAAGTTAATTAAATACCGAATACCGAATCTTTGGAAAAGATATCGATTAGTATCACACAATTCAGGTACATCGTTATTCGGATATATATATTAACTAAAAACCCCCGGACAACCGGCGACGATCCAACATAGAATGAAAGATATAGAGCTTATCTTATAACCACTAGTTAGCATATGGCAGGTAAGAGTTTCATAGAGGAAAACTAAGTGCGAGTTGGCCAAAATGTACGTGAAAATCGCTTACACATTGTACTGATTAAGAAAAGAAAAGAAAAAAAACTACTTAGAAAACAATGGAAGACTGATAAAAATGCATGCCTCGGATATAACGGGAAAAAAACCACAAAAACATGTATAGAACAAAATTACTTGGTATCAAATCTTAAACCTAACAAAGAGAAAAGTAGACGATGCAGCAAAAAGAAAAAGAAAAAAAAATGGGACGCTCCACTTGATTCGTTACGATGTCACGATTTAACTCCGACTGGCCGCTATTTTTATCCTAATTAACAGCTACCGCAAGCAGTTCGGGTTTTCCCGCAAAATAACCTGGGCACACTTGGAAGCCAATGCTGTTCTCCTCTGAGGGTCTTCGAATTCTTCTTGTTTAATTTATTTTTTGTTTGCTATTTGATGAAACAAAAAATGAGCGGGGGAGGGGGAAGAGCTGAAAGCACTGGTTCTCTTCCTATAAAATACCATGTTCTGCTGGTACACATTTCTCCTATGTCTGAAGGATTCTGCTATCGTAGATTCTTGGAGGGGAAAAAATATATATATAAACTACTTCTGTGACAAAAATTGATAAGTATCTGATCAGTTCTCGTATCTCTCCATTACCCAAACAACTAGCGAAACGTATAAACAAATGGCATTAATGCAGATCATGGTAAAAAACACAGTTAATCAAACTAATCTATACGTCATTTAGGAAATACAGACAAACAATAGATAGACTGAACAGAGAAGAATTAGAATACAAGACGCCAAAGTTAGAAAATTGTATGCGAAATGCGAAAGTCAAAATTTTGCATGATTACTGTCAACATCGAGGGTGAATAGAAACTAAGCTGCTATTATCCGGCTCCTTTTGTACGGAAAATACCGTATTTATTCTGTTACTTCGTTGCCAGAAAGTAACCCTGACTGATGACATTATTATTTAGGTCTATAATCCAGTTTTATTTTTGTCGTCACGTTACTCATTATACTTGTGATAAATGAGTCTTGTAACATCAATAATAAACCAAACTTTTACTTGTGATGCCGAAAGACATAAAGAAAGCACATGAACATAATATTATTTTTTAAGCCACGTCCAAATAGCTGGATTTAATCTAAACCTTCACTGAACACAGTAAAGGGATTTATGTTAAATCCGGAATGGAAACCGCATCGATGGAGAAAGAAATCGTTTTATTTTACTTAGAAATTTTTGTTTCCAAGAAACTTAAGCTGTCTTGAAAAGACGCCAGACAATATTTGTGCGGGCTCAATCTCTTTTTTTTTTCTTCTTAGAGCGGGAATTTCCACACTGCACGCCGATAGTGCAGTTACCCGTTGTGCACTGCGCCGAAACGTTCAACATGGCGTCGAGGACGTCAAGAAGAGTCCTGACTATTCTTGACTGCCATTTTGGCGACTCTGGTGCGGTTGTTTTATTAAGATAACACTTGACAATTTCATTGATGAGTCGTTGTTATTACATAAAAAATGAAATGTATAAAAGTGCATCAAGATAAGAAATGGCTGCAGCTTTTAGTGCGTTCAAGTCAAGGCGACCTAAAACTCTAGAGCTAGTAGCAAAAGATGGCGTGAGGCCCTTCACGACCCGGTTTTGCAGATGTTACATTTTGGCTCTCCTGAACTGTCCAGTGAAGTTACGAACAACCCATCAATTTTTGTTTCTTTCTTCAAACATACGACGGTTGTGCACTGACCTCGGGCACTGCAGTGACGAGCAGCAAGCTACACAGTAAATTGGCCCTGCTTGCGTCACTGGCCGCTATCCCACATGCCTTCAGAAAATTGACATGCGCAGTCAGTTGTCTTCGATCGCCCCTAGGCCCCGTGGATTTTGGTTAGATGCATGTGAGCGAGTTTTTCATCTTCTCTCTCTTTTTGTGTTTTTTTGGTCCTTTTTCTTTTCGTCTTTCTTGTCTCCTTACCACCAAATGTTGTTTTCTCTCCGGTTTCGTTTTTAAATCCCCTCTTTTGCATGGAGCGAGGTGCCGAAAAGGAAGATGGATTTGAGGGGGTTGGTGTTAGAGTGAAGGAATTAGGGTCTCTGCTTTTGGCTGGCGACTTGGTTGGAGGTAAAGCTTAATACCCGGGGGGNGGGACGCGGGTTGAAGAAATCGCTGCAGCCTTTAGTGCATGCAGGGAGAAATGGAAGGAAACAAATTTTTTAAAAAAAAAAGAAGAAGAAAGAAAAAAAAATGAAAGTTTGGGATGGGATTAAGGGGCACTTTATCTCGACCCATGGAACTGTTGCATAGAATGCTCTTGTTTCCTTTTTCATTCCAGATTTCTTCAATAATTTAAAACATGCTGTGATGTGGAGGAAGTCTTCAAATGTTACAGAACAGGGTTGTCTGTCCATATATATTTATTTGGGGTTGCGTGTGTGGGAGAGGGAGGGGAGGGGAGGTGTTATTGAAGAATACAGAAGGAAGAGACTAGAGAAAAATGGAGAGAAAGCTAGGATGAGAATGACTTGAACCAAAGTGGAACCTTCTTATTACGTCCATCGCTTAACATACTCCCCTGCTTAACACAACACACTCCCCTGCTTAACACAACACACTCCCCTGCTTAATACAACACACTCCCCTGCTTAACACAATACACTCCCCTGCTTAACACAACACACTCCCCTGCTTACACAACACACTCCCCTGCTTAATACAACACACTCCCCTGTTTAACATAACACACTCCCCTGCTTAACACAACACACTCCCCTGCTTAATACAACATAATCTCCCGCTTAACACAACACACTCCCCTGCTTAACGCAACACACTCCCCTGCTTAACACAACATAATCCCCCGCTTAACACGACACACTCCCCCGCTTAACACGACCCNCCCCCCCCCGCTTAACACAACATACTCCCCAGCTTGACACACACCGATTTAAAAGTTAAAAGCCCCATGTGTTTTGTTCCTACTATCAAAAGCATTCTGATAAACAATTCCCCCTGATAAATACATCCTCTGCAACATGGTGATGGGTGGTCAGGTTTACACTATAGTATGGCCATCATTTTGTATGATTACAAGTATTAGTCGGAAGAAAATATACTGATGATATCACTGCCAGCCATATTGCGTGAAAACATGTACTGGCAGGGAAAAAAAAAAGTAACAAAACATCATGCTGATGTCACTCCTCGTGATGCTGTCAGAGTATAATGAAGAAAGAAAACAAATGATGTCCTCACTCTTCCTGTCATTTCACCAAAAGACCAGGTAGTTAAAAAACAAAATAAAAGAGACTAAAAACAAACCAACAATCTGATGACCTCAGCTTATCCACCATTTTATCAGAGAAGAATGCAAGTAAACAGGGAGGCCATTTTCGAGATGACCCAGGATGACATCGTACTATATCAACCTGTAGGTAACGAATGGGCTCGAAAACCCAGAGAGTGAGATAAGCTTATGGGACAGAGTTTGTTTTATGTGTGTGTTGGGAGGGGGGGGGGGGGNGGGGGGGGGTGTAACAAGTACCTCGCATTAGTGGGGGAGGGGGGTTGAGCGTCAGAGAACCTCCAGAGAAATGAAGTGAAAAGCGAGATAGAGAGAGTAGAGAAGAAATGGAGGTAAGCTTATAATGAGGGTGGTGACAGGTCCCAAGCCTTGGTTCTGCAAGGGGCTATGGACGAGATAGATAAAGCTCTGAAGGAAGGAAAGAACGTGTCATAGGAAGAGGACAAAGAGGGAAAGAAGTGAATATGGAGGAGAAGAGGGAAGAGGACATTCGTGAAAGACAAGAGTTGGGATGAAGAAAGAAGTAGAAAAATAAGATGAACAAAAATGAGAAGGGACGAAAGACTACTCATAGTGTTTGAAGTGGACAGAAAGAGAGACGGAAACAGAACAGAAAGAACGGTAAAAGGGAGGCAGGACCGTGGGAACCACATTTCTCCCTCCATCCTCTCAACACAAAACATCTGAGGACCCTCACCCCCTACTTCTCTCCTCTCCTCTTCTTTATCTTTTCCCTCTTTCCTGATTTTAACCTCCTATCTTTGAGAGACCTCCACTGAACCTCTTCCTCCTCTTTCCTCATCTCTCCAGGAACTGCAGGGGTGCTAGTCTAGTTACGGGAATGAATTATGAGTGCAAAAACAAAACACGGTGGAGAAGAAAGGGAAAAGGCAAAAGAGAGTAACTGGAGAGGAAAATATTGATATGCTCAACCCCTCTTTAGTCCGGTTTAGCCACCACTGTTGGACCAAAAACCAAAACTAATCAAAAACATAGCCAGGGGGACTCGGCGACTCACCCAAGATACCCGCGCCTGTTTTCCTTCTCTTCCTCTAGCTCCTCATCTCCCCCTTGCTTTCTTATCAGAATCTTCTTCTACACCCGTCGCACTTTTCTCCACCGCATAGAAATCGGGACCCCTTTCTCGATAGGTGGGCGGGGTCAAGACGACGGGGCGGGGCTTCTTTTTTAAGGGAAAGAGGAGGAGACCGCGACGGTTGCCCGTGTGGTACGCCGGGGTGGACGGGAGTCGAGAGTACAAAGGGTTAGGAGTTCCCGTTGTGCGGCGGGTATATTATAGAGTCAAGAGTACGAGAGGGGTTAGAGAGTAGGTCTCGGGTTGGACGCCGTGGGTGTTCCGATAGTGGTTGGATGGTTGTCCCGGCCTATCACGTTGACAGAAAGTCGAACCTTTGAGTGACGGAGAAACGGTCAGGCGGACGGACCGACGGACAGATAGATGGGCAAGCAGACATGGGAAGCTAGTTTCGGTCTTAGATTTTATGAATACGATAGGAAGATGGGCCGACGAGGGTAAGAAATTATAAAAAGCAAAAAAAAAAAAAGGAGTGTTTTCATGTTAAGGGAAATGGGATTCGGATAGTATAGGCGTAGAAGTTTTAATAAGAAGCTAGTTGCTGCTTGGGCCTGGAAATTATATAATAGGGGAATGATTGGAGACTTGCATCGGAGTGAAGGGGGGGGAGGGAAGGAGGTGGGTTGAAACAATAATAAAAAAAAAAAAAACTTGACTTGGAGGGGCGAGGGCGAAACAGGGGAGGAGTAGGAATTCAAGATAGAATAATATTGACCAGAGAGAGACGGACCTCGAAGATTCGAAATGCAGTGAAGTAGTCCATAAGTATCTGTGTCTGGGAGGCGCTGGAATTCATCAGTGAGAATTGATACAGAAAATAAGCCACTAAAGACCAGAGAATTGTACAGCTACAAATATGCATTATTTTTTTTTAAATTTCGGGTATATTATAAGGCGATTTATAAGTCTCGAATTCAGGCTAACGTCTGATCACGCCACTTCACACAATAATTACCCCAGCAGGCCTGATCATTTTAAGACTTTCTCAACTCCCTGGGGAGCATATTAATTATAGTGCAGCTGCTGTTTACAAAACCTGATCACTTGCATTCTGACAACATTTTTTACTGCTTTATAATCACCCATTTTACAGACGAGTGGAATGAGGGAAAAGGGAATGAAAGGCTAAAGTCATGACACTTACAACATGACTGATCGGGAATCGAACCCACGATCTTTTGATCCTGAGTCCAGTCCTACAACCATTCGGCCACACCTGCTCCACCAAGTGAGTGTTCGAGAGCCTGACGTACGATTGCTTAGAGTCAGAGAGTCCAAGTCATTTGCAAAAAAAAAAAAAAAATGATGAATGGGGCCCCAGTGACCCCGAAGAATAAAGATAGGCGCCCTTAAAAATATATACTCGCAATAATAACGAAAAAAATAACAACGCTGTTTTAATAGTTTACTTAAAAAAACGAATCCCAAACCCTCCCTCTGAGTCTGAGGCGCGCAAATAAAGATCATGATGTCACTGCAATGGAGACAAATTTTATTCGAATACATAGCAAGCAGCTGGCTGGGCCCACAAATAATGAAATTTTCATGACCTTCTTTTAAGTTTAAGGTTCTCTTACCATGTGATCAGATACCAAGTTGTTATATTATGTTTGCGCATTAACGATGGGATCTCTTACCACAACAAGGTTAAACAAGGCCGCAGTACTTCGAACTACAGCACATGCGCTACGCATCCATATCACAGAAATGGAAGAAGAAACATTATTATGTGGGTATTCATGGGTATCTGGACGAATGAATGAATGAATGAATGAATGAATGAATGAATGAATGAATGAATGAATGAATGACCGGCGCAGAAGGACTTCGTAAAACTCTGGTGCTTCTCCTGACCATAGTAATAATGATAGATGATAATGATGATGATGATGATGATGATGATGATGATGATAATGACGATGATGATGACAAAAATTACCACAAAATAACCATACTGTAACAAATCTCTCATTTTACTCTCCTTCTCTCAGTACAGCTGAAACAGCAGCCTATACTTAACTGCATTGATGACGATGACGATGTTATTGATGTTACTATTACTGAAATAGATGTCATCCACGACGACCAAATTAATAGTAATAAAAAATTTTAAAAAGGATGAAAATCTGGATGAGATAATGCAGTAGCGTGTGGACCCATCAGCAGAGGTAACATTATAAAGCACTGACATGCTAAAGTATCGATCTTTCGGGGTGGGTTTGGCACCGGCAGGTTTTGATAAATTTAATTGGTTTGAATTAGAGGGGATTGAAGGGAAGGATGAGCTCAGAGGAAGTAATTTGGGGACATGAAGGGGGACACACGAGGATGGAGAGATGGGAGAGAGGAAGAGAAAGAGGGGGGAGGAGGAGGAGGAAGAAGAGAATGACATAGGATGAGCTCAGATGAAGTAATTTGGGGACATGAAGGGGGACATACGAGGATGGACAGAGGGAGGGAGGGAGCGAGAGAGAGAAAGAGAGAAAGAGAGAGAGAGAGAGAGAGAGGGGGGAGGGAGGGGACATGAAGGATAAGCTCAGAGGAATTAATTTAAAATATGAAGAGGGGCACACCAGGATGGACAGAAATAGGAATAAAGTGGAGGGAGAAAAGAAAGAGGGAGAGTGAGAGAGAGAGAGAGAGAGAGAGAGAGAGAGAGAGAGAGAGAGAGAGAGAGGACTTTGGGCAGTGGGCACGTGGCCACCACAGAGAGACTGAAAAAGTATGGAACCATGGAATGATAAATGAATGCTTGAATGAATAACTACAAGAGAGACTCACAGGAAATAATCTAAGACACAAAAAGGGGAGACACGGAATTGAAGAGAAATGAGAAGGACAGAGAGAAGGAGAAGAAGGAGAATCAAAGATGGAGAGTTCAGTAGCAGCCTACTGCACTGCCTGTCATTTAGAGGGGGATCAGATTCTATGGTGGATTTTCGTTCTGAAATCGGATTCTTATATAGACAAAATATACGACCGCTTTATTGTATTGTATGAAAAATGTTGGGATTAAACAGGACGTTGTTGAGAAAGCGGGCGAGTCTCAAATATAATGTCTCCAGACATCAGCGATGATGACAAAAAAAGAAAGATCAACAGCCAGTGCGCGTCCTCATGCCCCTTTCCCCCCAGTCCCATTTCTAACAAGAACAACAAGAACAACAACAAGAACAACAACAACAACAACAACAACAACAACAACAACACAAGAAGAAGGAGAAGAAGAGGAAGAAGAAGAAGAAGGAGAAGAAGAGGAAGAAGAAGGAGATGAAGAGGAAGAAGAAGAAGAAAAAGAAAAAGAAGAAGAAAAGAAGATAAAGATGAAGAAGAAGAAGAAGGAGAAAAAGAAGAAGAAGAAATTGAAGAAGAAGAAGAAGAAAAAGAAAAATAAGATGAGAAGAAGAAGATGAAGAAGAAGGAGATAAAAAAGAAGATGAAGAAGAAGAGGAAGAAGAGGAAGTACAACAGCAACATCAACAATGACGACATAGTTACAACAACAACAACAACAACAACAACAACAACAACAACAACAACAACAACAGCAATAGAAAATAGCGATTCATTCAACAAGCGATGAAAAGAAAAAAAGCTGCACTAAAGAAAATGTGTGAACAATTTTGACGAAGTTTAAAGACAAAAAAAAGAAGTAAAGAAAAAAAAAAGAAGCTTTTGAGGGGCGGGGAAGGGCATGGTGATTTGTTTGATGCCCTGGCTGTGGGCTGTGGGTCATTTCTAGACCCATACATTATCCCCCCACAGACGGGCAAACGCAACGCGCAAACAAACCCACTACAGTACAGAAAACGGACACCCTCCTGAAAATGCAAATCCGACTTAAAAAGATGCATCAAAAGCCCAGAGAATGCTGTAATCGTACCCTTAGGAGTTAATTACTGAAATTTTAATTCCACCATCGTCCGGAAATTGCATCGTTTGCACCGGATTATCGGTCCATAATGCAGTGGAATCAGATTAAGTTTATCCTGTCTTCCCCCACCCTCTACTCTCTCTCCACCTCTCCTTGTGCAAAATTATATTCTTTTTTTTTTAAATTTTATTTCTGGGTATTTATAGAAA
>JAWQUT010000693.1:262628-282904 GCA_033807755.1 Ellobium chinense
GTACCCTTTTGTTCTCTTATGCGTTTCTTTTTTCTCCCAACTGTAATTTTCCCCCAGCCTACATGTTTTCCCCTCATTTTCTCTCACTCATCCTTCCTCTATATCTCTTGCGATGTCCTCTCTTCGTCCCTTGTTTTTACCTCTGACCCCTTCTTTTCACCTTTGCCGCCGCCCTTTTTTTTGTCTTTTCCACATCTCTGCTTCTCTCTCTTTGACCTTTCTCTTTATTCATTTTCCCCTCTTCCCAATTATCACTCCCTCTCTCTTGCCAATCCTTTTCTCTCCGTCCTCCTCTCTCTTTCTCCTGATATCGTCTTCCCTCCACCACCTTTCTTATTTCTCTCTCTTTCTCTATCTATTTCTCCCTCTTTCTCCTTTTGCTCATTCCTCACTCTCCCTCCTTCAAAAACCAACGCACACCATGCCTACCCCACTATTCTCTCTTTCTTCTGGCATCCTCTTCCCTCCACTACCATTCCTATTCCTCTCTCTTTCTCTCTCTCTTTCTCCATTTTTCTCATTCCTCACTCTCCCTATTCAAAAACCAACACACACCATCTTCTACTTGAAACTCGCACACTTCAGTTCCATTTACTTCTAATCACACGGAAGTGCCCACCCATTCTGACTGACAGATGTACACTGAAGTGTTCACCATTACCACAAGCATACCAGGATTGGGCAAGTTCATCAAAATAGTCAGTTCAGATCAAGTTCAGTTCACTAAGGAGTGAAAACCCTGGGATCACGCTTGGCTCAGTTCTACGAAAACTGAGTAGTTTTCAGATCAGATCAGCTCCCCTTGGTCCAAAAATCGGTATCAGTTCTGGGTTTTCGAGGTAGATGTGAACTTAGCTGAAATTTAGGTAGAAAATTAATGTTTAGATCAAGCACTCAAAATAGCTACAGTTAAGATCCACATCAATTTGTCCACAATAGATATTAAGCTCAGATCAAATTCAAATGAATTTAACTCGAAGTTCACGAACTCCGTTCATATATATATGCGCAGAGAGAGTTGGAGCGACATGGGTATCATTTTGAAGTGCTTCCTATTTATAACCTTATTTTGTACATTTTGTCTGCACATACGTTGGAACTGGCCACAGGCGGTCTTCCACAAACACTTGAATTGCTCTGAGTTGAAGTGGATTGATTTGAACTGTACTGAACTGAACTGAACTGAATTGAACTGACCTGAGTTGTTATTAAGGGAGTATGAAGCCTGATTTCTTTATTTTGAGTCATAAGTCAATAAAGTAAAGCTACTTCATAACGACAGCGTCTTCAAATGGTACTTCGATATTTTGTAATGTGCAGACTGTATAGACCACTGCACAGCAAAAGCTATCATTAACTATGCACTTTTCTAAATTAAAATTAGAGTAGATCTAAGGATGAATGCTGTTCTTTTGTTTATTTTTAAGACTATGCAAAATGTAACATGGATGGATGGATGGATGGATGGATGGATGGATGGATGGATGGATAGACGGACGGACGGCGGACGGACGGACGGATGGATGGATGGATGGAAGGATGGATGGATGGATGGATGGATGGATGGATGGATGGATGGATGGATGGGTGGATAGATGGTTGGACGGATGGATGAACGCAAGGATGAACAAAGGAATGAACGGATAAGCAAGTAGACCTAAGAAAATATATATCATCATCAAGAAGGATTTATAAAAAGAACAAAACTAACATATGAAATAAAGAGACACTGAGGCAAATAAAACACATCACGCAGGATAAGACAGCGAGGATGAAAGATAGAGAGAAAGAAAAAGAAAACAAAAACCTTTTCCTGCTATCTGTGTATGCATGGCTACCATAATCTGCCCGGAAGCGTGTAGAAATTTCTCTATGATATTAAATGACAACTTGGATATTACTGACATGCAATGCGAGCACCCTTCATATTACAGTAATCCATGTCTTGGCGACCTTCTTGATCTTACGCAACCCTTTCTCGCCCCCTCCCCCTTCCCATGGCTCTCTGTAATATAATCTATTCCATTTAAATGCAGTTCTCTTAATCGCACTATTTCGGTGTCATGCAACGCGACAAGTCTTTATTAATATATATACAAATCTATGTCTTTGCAATCTCCTTGATCTTCTGCAACTCTTCCCTCTCAACCCCCCCCCCCCCCCCNACACACACACACACACACACTTTCCTCCCTCCTTCCACGACCTTCTGTAGTGCAATTTCTCCTATTTAAATGCATTTCTCTTAATAGCACCATTTCGGTGTCATGCAACGCGAGCTGTCTTTATATAGATATGCCAATCCGTGTCTCCGGGATCTTTTTTATCCTTGGCAACTACATCTTTTATCAAGGTGTTCATTTTTTCACGGCCTTCTTCATCTTTGCAATCCTCACCTCCTCTGGACACCTGTATGATGCAGCTCATTTTGTTAAACCGTAAATCCTTTAATAGCACCTTTTCGCCCATTTATCTCAATCTCAGTCTTAATATAATCGTTCACAATGTCTTCACGACCTTCTGGATCCTACGCAACCCTCCCTTTTCTAAAATGAAGTGCATTTCTTTTAACAGCAATCCTTTTTATCGCACCCTTTCGCTGACATGCAATGCCAGCATCCTTCATAATTATTTGGGTCATCCATGTCTTCAAGACCTTTTTGTTCCTAAACTTTCTCCCTCTCCCTGCTATTGTATTTATATCAATCCTTTTCGTATTACTCTAAACCGGTTGAGCGCACCTTTCGTTCTTAAACGCAGCATTTTTCAGTGAACAACACTGTCCATGCTGACAGTTATAAGGTCTTATTTTATATGACTTAAAGAGAAGCATGTCAGCGACCGTACACTCTGACGACACCTATGCAAAACCTCTTCCACCTATTCCAAGGAAGACATCCCTGTCACCCGCCTCTATCTCCTCTTCTGACCTCTGCTCGCGTGTGTCCCAACCTCACATGACCTCCGCCTCGGCCCTTTCTCCCTCCCCCTCCCCCTTCCACACACAAAAACACGCTTTATCTTTACACCTAGCTGGCCACATGCCTACCCCATGATTCTTTAATCAACACGCGATTGTGGTTCTTTCTTAATCCCCATCCAGCCTCCATGTTGAAGGAAACGTGAGGGTTTTTATTAAGCCAGGCTGTACGATGACAGACAATTCCATGCAGAGGAAAAATATCATGCTCAAAGAAAAAAAATTCGTGAAGGAAGCTTCAAAAAGCGGAACTGGGTTTTTTTTCAAATGTCTGATGCCGTGGTTTCAATGGAAGAAGTAACGTTTGTTGGAAGCCAGCTGAAGTACAGTAGAAGAATTTAAAGGGTTTGGATCAGAAACTCAAGGTTTTGCGAGTTCTTGAGGTAAATTTATCCCCTTTCGTACGAATGGCGTTTGCCCCAATTCTTTGATCCAAACAGCGCTTGGATGTACAATTTGCTCCAACTCTTTGGTCCAAAAAGCCTTGGATGTGTATGTACATCCCAACTCTTGGGTCCAAACAGCGCTTGGATGTACAATTTGCTCCAACTATTTGGTCCAAAAAGCCTTGGATGTGTATGTACATCCCAACTCCTGGATCCAAACAGCGCTTCGATGTACAAGTTGCTCCAACTCTTTGGTCCAAAAGGCCTTGGATGTGTATGTACATCCCAACTCTTGGGTCCAAACAGCGCTTGGATGTACAATTTGCTCCAACTATTTGGTCCAAAAAGCCTTGGATGTGTATGTACATCCCAACTCTTGGATCCAAACAGCGCTTCGATGTACAAGTTGCTCCAACTCTCTGGCCCGAAAAGCGCTCGGTCGTGCATGTACACCTTAACTCTTTGGCCCAGACGGCGCCTGGACGTAAATCTATGTCCCAGAAGTAGCTTTCCTTTGACATATCCGAGATACTCTTACGTCTTACGTCTCAACTAATGAACTATTCCTACGTATGGTAGCGCAATCTACACCCCCCCCCCNCCCCCCCCCCCCTTCCCTGTCCCCATATTTTTCACTAACACACTCACACAATGCGCGCGTGAACCAACTAAAGCACTGTCTTACATAATTATCAATGCATTACTAAGAATTCGTGTTGCTTTTTGTTTTTCCCACCAGCGCTACCGTTATTCACTCTCCCTCCCATATTTCGCTTATATATAGATAAAATTTAAAAAAAAAACAGGCAAGGGGCAGGAGGAATGGAGTGAGTGGTTGGTTTAAAAAATAATAATCATAAAAAAAAAAAAAGCGGAAAGAACTTTCCGGTTTCTTTTCCGGCCGAAGCATGGCTCAAAAGAAAATCGCTCATCATTCCATGTTTGAGCCCAATCGTTACGCTTTTAATCACGATTTCTCATGATTAGATTACTGCAACTCCTATTTGGGGATCAAAAACGGAATCCCAAAATTTGCGAAACTGTCATTCCTAGCTTCGTCCCCTTGATCATACCGCCGCCGCGCGCAGGGAGGTCAGAGTGACTTCCCCTTGAGCCTGATCCAATCAAAACGTTTCCCGCGCGCGCTGTTCGCCGCTGTGGTTTGCCAGTTTGATTTGACATTTTACGGCCAAACATGACAATGACATGCCAAATCGGATTTCTCTCGCGGCATGTACGACCAAATATGATTTTTTTTTTTTTTTTTGCCTCAGTTATAAAGACAACATTAATAAGACTTGCATATCAGAGAGGGAAGTTTGTTGCGTAAATCATGTTATACAAATAATGCAAATGTCTTATTAAATAACGGGCGGGACTTGTCCCACTACAATCTTACTTGCATTATTTATAAAGCATGTAGAAGCATTATTATAAGTTGACAGACACAAGACCTTAAATCTGCCGGGCTGGTTTAGTATGCCCTTTATATAACAGGACCAAACAAACTCGAGTTTTTAGAGATCAGTTCATAATTTAGAATTTGCTAGGTGGATGGGTTAGTGAGTAAAATTTGATATTAACACAAAAAGGCGCAAACATCAGAGAGCGTGTTTCCTGGTGCAGCATAAGGAAAGAGAACTCCGATCTGTCTATCCTCGAGTATAAAGGGCTGTCTGTAAACAAGCAAACAAGCACACAAACAAACAAAATAAATGAGATTCGAGGTTGCAAGGTCCGACTGTAATCTTGTCCGAGAAGTCGGGGGATGAGGGTGCAAGATCTCTATACTCAATAATCACTGATTAAAATTAGAAGTATTTCCAACCGATGTGAGAACCTTATAATAAGATACAACGGCCATCGCTTGACAAAAATATTGTGTTCCAAGTTAATGAAAGCCCATTGTATTTTGTCAGAGAATTCAGTGGGTGACCGTGCTAGATCTATATAGCGTATTCAGTAACCACTGATTAAAGTTGAAAATTTTCCAACCGAAGCAAGAACCTCATAAAAGGATGTAAAGGCCTTCGTTTGACAATAATATTCGGTTCCAAGACAAGCTCATTCTCACTTCTTGCTCTTCCGGAATCAGACAACTCTCATTTCCAATCACTTCCCTGATTATGAAGAACAGATGCACAGAAGAATTTTGACACCGCCTACGGCACAAAATGCAATGACCTAGGTCACTTCTCCGAGAATGGGAGGGTCAAAGGCTACAAATGAAAGCAGAACTCCCATTTGATTATAATACACAGGCTTCTCTTAATGCGGTTAACCGTTACGCGGAAGAGAAGCAATAATAAAAAAATACAGCACTATCTAAGACGGATTCTAGAGCAAAGTTACATAAGATTTATATTTTCAAGCACGACAGTAAGATCGCGTGACATTAAACAGCGATTAACCGAAATAAAAAAAAAAAAAATCAGTGAAAATCTGGCACATGGGGTGAAAGTGATTCGCGGGTATTGCCAGGTTGGCCAAGTTATAGCTAAAGGTGTTCAGGTTTTGGGTTTTTTTCTGGTCATAGTCAATCTCTCTGATATTCAGATATTCAGTACGTGAACCAAAGAGACCATTCTTCGCATTGAACGATACCTGTACGTTTTTTATTTTTTTGGTCTTTGCGTAGTAGTCTATTGCTTTTTGAAATCTTGAGCTGGAAGGATGGAGCGTGGAGAAAAGTCTCAGAGGAGCTAAGAAGGACAGAAGAAAGAAAAAGAAGAAAGGACAAAAGAACGAAAGGAGGATATAATGTATGTTTTATGACAGAGAGACATATGAAGAAAGAAAGAAAGAAAGAAAGAAAGAAAGAAAGAAAGAAAGAAAGAAAGAAAGAAAGAAAGAAAGAAAACAATAGGGATGAATGATTTAAACAAATTAAATCATAAACTATAATTAAAAGATAAAGAACAAGAAACGAAGAACAAATAGAAACAATAGAGAAAAAAATGAAGGAAAGAAAGGAAGAGAAACATTAACATAGATAATCGTAAATGATTCTCATATTCCTCCCTTTCCTTCCTCCTTTTTGAACATCCAATTTTTCCTGCATTTCAGTTCATTACAACGACAGAATAATTATTATAAATTCCATGAATTACTTTGTGTTGGACGGTAGGCGGAAGGGGTGCAACAATTATCTCTGCCTTTTACAGCGTTTTTGTGGCAATGATATGAATGTTTATTTCCCAAGATATTAATTAATAACATAATTTGTTGTGAGGAAAAAAAATTCAGTTCAATCGTGGCAAAAATGAATGCCGACAATATGGCGAAAACAGTTGCAAATTGCATCACATTCTGTAATAAAATACAGCATAAAAAAATAGGTCATGCAATTAAGAAGCTGATTTTTCTCTCTCTCCCTCAAACATAAACACACACACGCGCACTCTCTATCTCCCAGTGCCCTCTCTCCGTTTCTCTGGTCCTCGCTCTCCCTTCGGTATTCTCGCTGTCTCTCTTGCGTGCGCACTTCAAAACCTTTGGCGTGGCAAATTAGGCCACCTTCCACTTGCTGCTTTGTCTTTATTATTGTTGTTGCTGCTACTGCTGTTGGTATTGCTGTTCTCGCTGGTGTCATGTTTATGTTGCTGTTGTTGCTTTTTTTTTTTTTTCAAACTGAAGTCAGTTATTGCTGTGGTGTTATGCTCTCATCTCCTCTCAGTAACTGTCGTTCACATTAAGCCAGCATGCTACAGATAGTCTTTAATCAGTCAACTCCAACAAAGCTCACTTCCGTTATAAACAAAATGGTATATTTCTCTACTTGTTTATTGGTCTGGGACATGATTGTTTATATTGTATAATATGACTGTGTAAATTGTATAATATGATTGTGTATATTGTATAATATGGGGCAACGGTGATGGACAGGATGTGGAAAGAAGCCAAAGAAGAACAGCAAAACGACATGAAGGATAATAATGGAGATAGATAGACAGAGGATAAATAAGTAAAAGAACGAAACAGGAACATTTTTTTTAAAAAAAGGGGAAGGAAGGAAGTGAAAAAGGAAGACGATGAATTGAAAACATGTAGTTTACACCACTGAACATAAACTGAGAAGAAAAAGACAAGTTCAAGACGATATCATCTTTACTGTCTACTGCTCTTATTGTTATCATTCTTCACAGTGAATACCGTGGCGAGGAAGGTTCTACTATTGAGAGGCAGACTCTCAATTACTATTGAGAGGCAGACTCTCAATAAAGTCTGCACTTAACTTACAGGGAGACTCGCGACTGACACTTCGTAGCCATTCTTTATCACTTGATTCACATTGAATTGAAAACAAGAGATAAAGTGTCTTTGTGAAAAGTGTTAAAAGGCAAATGCATCAAGCAGCCATTTGCGCTAGACTACGCTTAGACTACACTATCGTTTGCCATCGGCAACAACCCTGTGTTTTGCCCTCGATTCAATTTTTATGTATCACATTTCTCGTTTATGCTTGTAGCTGTAAACGTACCATCGTTACCGATCTGCAGTCAGGCTGCTGGGCCAGACAGTTTGATGTACATTGTATAATATGATTCATTTTATGTGTCGCACTTTATATTAAAGAAATGGGTGGACTATGACACGCAAAGAAAGACGTCCTGTTAGCAGGAACTTCTCAGCTTTTCATAACTTCCACTTTTTTTTACGGAATATGAAATACAAACAGAACGCAAGCCGTTATTCTACTCACTTATTCCATTTCTTAACTCAGTGCACCTGTTTTTCTCAGGAATTAGGAAGCAATACCTTTTCCACTGTTACCGTAAAAACCCTCAGGCATGTAAACTTAATAAGTTTGTTTAATCCCAATTGCAGTACAACATCTCATGAATCTCAGTAAAGTTTTTTTGTGCCCACTGAATTTTTTCCTACAAAAGACACACTGCTTTGCTTTTGAATAAGTTATACTTCATTAGTAATATATCATGCATTTTATTAAAGAGGTAAAAGTGACGGTATACAATATATGCGATTGTCTTGCCGTCATTTGTCCATTTATTGTTTCTCCATGCGGTGTAATTCACATTTTGGATAATAAAATATGTTAATCTGTGATCTAAATAATAATAGCCCACCTTCGTTTATAAGTGAATTTCGATAGTTTTTGGCTTTTTTTTGTATTGCGCCTCTGTAGGTTATGCTCGTCGATTTGTAATTTCTATGCTTTATCTGTATCGTTTCCTTATATGTATACTGTACTATATATATTAGAGCTAATAAAATGATTGTTAGTTGTTGATAGTTTCGTAGTCTTTCATTAGTCATGAAGATTCGTATATTATCAGCATAATGAGACAAAGGACGGAACAGTGGATGAAGGAAAAGAGAAGGATCTTATGAAGAGAATGTTATAATTCACTCACCTGCCAGTCACACTAGACCACCTTGACGTAAAGTCGCCATTTTCCGCAGGCTCACTATGTCTGGTGGAGTCTGAAATAAGAGAAATAATAATAATAATAATGATAATAATAACAGTGTTGTTTCTAAGTCTCGTATTCAGTATGCTCATGCGACATCACATAATTATTAGCCTAGCAAACTAAATCACTCAAGAACATTCTCAGCGCCCAGCGCTACACACACCGCCCCTGCCATTTACAGGAACTAATCACTGGCATTCGGACAACATCTTGCACTGCCTATAGCTAGATCCTATGAATTATACCTAAGACTACGTACAGTATAGTGAAAATGGTTATGAAAAGACATACTGAATAGAATAGGTTTCCAAACTTCGGTAAAACCACCTCTGTATTCACAAAGGAGAGTATGCATAAATCGAATTCTCCATTTGTTCAGCAAAAACGTGAATTTGAAGAAATCTAATTTCTGCAAAGTTATCGCACTTTCAGTTCGTCAAAATTTAGGCCTGCTTGCAATACGAATATGGCCTTGCATTATTTCCATCTAATACTTGCTCAGAATGGATTTACCCAATTATAATGATTGCACAATTTTATAAAACTGTTTTGCAACAAAAAACTCTTAATATTTACATCAAAGCTTAGGAAACAGTATACTCTATTTTACATATTAATTTTATGCACCGACCAAACATGTGAAGTTTTTTTTTTTGGTACTTAAAATGCAGTAAGCTTATGTTTCTCTCAACTTCGCATACAAACTTACAGAAACTAAAAATCTCGAAGACCAGACTATGTAAACCACAACAGTTCTGAACTTCAAAAGAAATGTGAGAACTTGTGCATTAACGATGGAATCTCTTACCATCGTAAGAAGTACATTAGTGCATCGGTGTTGAATGCATTCTTAGAAGAGATCAACATACAGAATTAATGTAATTCTTACGATGGTATGAGATCCCACTGTTTATGCATAAGCTCTCAATTAGCAATAGGCATGTTCACTGACAGCCAAATTACCGAATTGTACATGAAACCTCGTGTAGAATGATCAAAAACTACCTAACTATTTTAATCAGGCCGTAAGAAGAATCGATACGATAATATCATTTCCATTAATACAGACAAAATCAAAACCCCGTTTATCATTGAACAAAACCACCCTCAGCACTGCAAAAACCACATCAACCACCACAAAAGCCACTTTACCATGAGTGCCATTTACACATCACATGCCTAAAGTATAGCTAGTATGTAAATCTTGTTGTAAACCATTTTAAAACATGATCAGGATATTTTCCCGTCTGAATATCGACTTAGATTACTCGAAATCAACAGAAGGTTTACTATAAAATTTTTGGCTGATAGCCATTCTGTCTGCACTTTTTGCACCAACATTGAAGGAAAGAAGGACTGATATAAATATTCTATTAATCGTAAACTGGTAAATGAGAAAATGACAGCTGGTTTCAAATACGGAATTTCTTGTTCCCCAGCAGATTCAGTTTTTAAAAAGAAAGATCTGTTACCTTTCTTCAGATACAAGCCCCCATGCAAAGTTTCATCATTCTATTGAAAGTGGTAATAATAACCAAGATTCAAAATTGTGCACAATAAAATTGACGAGCTACACTACCATTCCCATCACAACTTCTACCGTTTATACTACGACATCAACAACAAATTTAAGAGTCCAACAAAGTAATTTCACGAACGTTAAAAGTTACTACTGCACCACACGACGTACTCTACCACAATGAACTGCAACTCCAAACCGCAGACCAGTAGACCAGTGATAACCACCTCACCATTAAAGTTTACTGCACTGAGCTACCTTGGGTCACATTAACCCTAAGTATAATAGATCTCAAAAAGACCCATTTTCTCCCAGTGAAAAAGACCCATTTCGTCCACATAACAGCCTCACCGATAGTATACTATAAATCTAGGACCCCCTTTCTTTATTATGCATGTTAGTAATCGATAGTATTACAGATCGATAACAAAACCAACAGACTACCTCTAGCATCGATCCGGCCCTTTACTTTTTTTACTTCCCTTACTTTCCTTTTACTGCATAAAGTACATACAATTTCAATAGCCACTCGACACAACTGCAGGACGCCGTGACCGTAACGATACCAACGCATACTGTACTTCACTGTTGCCCTGGAGGAAATCTGGTATAACCGGCTTCTTTTAAATGCAACTCCACAGTAGCACTGGTGGGGAAGTGCGATGGAAGGTGTGATTATGCGAAACTGTTTTCAAACCCTATATTAACTGTTTGCTGATAATAAATTTGTGACTAAACTTCCTTTACGTATATTAGGAAAAGACGCTATGACTGTTTCGTCAGTTCCTACACAAACGTCTTCGTTAGTTTATAGGGAAAAAAACCTATTTAAGTCCATAGACCATATCCCTTCAGAGTGGATCAAACAAACAGACCAAAAAGCGGTTCATGAAATCTGAAGGACACACAATCACCACTTAGGAGGTGGAGAAAAGCGGGTAGCATTATTGTGAAGTTTCCATTTTCTTAGTCGAGAGCTTTTATTTTCATATCAGCATCTGTTACGGACCGTTGTGGTAGAGGTAGGCATGCGCAGTATATCTTAGTGTTACGATCATATTTTACTACAAGTAAAACTCACATCTGATTCTAGTTTGTAATGTACAAGATGATCGTAAGATCAGAAATGTTTTTTTGCGCATGCCCACGCCTACCATATGGGTCCGTGAGAAATCCGAACTTGAAACTGAAAGCTCTCTACTAACATGACCCATGGTCGTAATTCCTCATTAGCTTATCCAAGCTGTATCTTTCGAGCAGCGTGGTCGAATGTTCACGCCATAAGACTCGATGCAAGGGTCGTGGGTTTGATTCCAGCGCTATGATCATGCTGTAACTTATGTAAGTGTGTCTAGAGATTATTCTCATTTACATTTTCTTCAGTCCACCCGTCCACAACCCGAGTACCTGGCTATAGGCAACTAAAGATATTGCCAGAATGCCAGTGGTCAGAACCTGTGAAATGACGGTGGCAATGTTATGCGCCACAGTGAGTCTAGGAAATTGAAAACGTTAGTGAGTGACTTGACCTGCTGGGGCAAAAAAAAAAAAATGCCAAGTCGGCTGAGCAGGCATTATCCGCGTACGAAACATAACATATACCTCGTTATCATTATTTTTCTTGACTTGTTATTATTACTATTATTATCAGATCGATATCAACGAATCTTTATTTGTTCTTATTGTTGTGGTTAAATAGCAATAAGGTTGAAGTTCTTGAATTATGCACATATTATACTAACATTACTGTTGCTAATACTAATACTAATTATGATATTTCATCCACTGCACTTTTCCTTAAGGTGGTGGAGGGGGTGGGGAGGGAAAAATGGTACAGTGCCATCTGATTAATATGGAAAAATAATTCTTTTCATCTAAATGCAACATCATATAGGTTTTTTGTTTTGTTTTTTTTTCTCCACAGACATAATCAATTATGCGCACTTATTATAAAGGAATATCATTCGTGCTATCTCACGTTGGTCTCGATAAATGCAAGGGAACAGTAAACGACATTTCAATGCCTACTTTACAAGAACTAAGGGTGTTCGACGTCGCTCTGAATACTGCATAAAATTCCAAAGTGCCTCTTTATCGACCAGCTGAACTTTGTAAACAAAAAGACTCGCCGTTTTTGCCTCTATACTCAAAAACCACTCTTAAGATGTGCTAAGACTCGTCGGGTTTTTTTCCCCTCTCGGCTTGTATTGTATTTCCGGTTCCGGTGTTATCCGCCATATTATTTACTGTGGATGGAGTCTTCGCCACAACATTACATGAAAGCGGCTTCACACCATAGAACACTGAAAAGTTCATACAAATTGAAAAACAAATACAATAGATAAATGAATAAACATATATAATAAAATGATCATAATAATTATTTAAAATAATAAAAATCGTTATTCTTTGTTCTAGTAGCAAATTGTTTGTTTTTTTTTTTCATTTTTTCCAAACTGCAGTGCTGTGGCAAATTAAAAAGAGTCAAATGTCTGCTCGGGTCATGGAAACATTACGTTGTCAAGAACAGCACCGAAGGCCAAAACAACACTAACTGAACTCTGGCATTCTACTAGCGTAAGAACATTATATAATATGATACCCCATTATTTCTATCAGTGAGATACATATTGCTCTATGGCGCTAATATCATGTTAGTAAACTCATTATGGGGCAAAATAACTCCCCTCTATGGTTCTATGGCGCAAATATAATGTTAGTAAACTCATTATGGGGCGAAATAACTCCCCTCTATGGTTCTATGGCTCTAATATCATGTTAGTAAACTCATTATGGGGTAAAATAACTCCCCTCTATGGTTCTATGGCGCAAATATAATGTTAGTAAACTCATTATGGGGCAAAATAACTCCCCTCTATGGTTCTATGGCTCTAATACCATGATGATAATCTCAGTTATGGAAAAAAAAAAAAGAAATAATCTTATCCTTACTGTATTACTCTAGTGCAAATAAGATGCAATAAGCTACACTGCCATTCACGAGTACATGTATTAAGAAGATATAATAACATATTTTGCCTCGTAAAACGCATTGTCCTATTCAAGTATTAGTGAGATACATTTTAAGACCTATACTGAATAATATGCTTTTTTTTTTTTTTCTTATTCTGCGATACTAAGGTATTCTTCAGACAGACGTCTCGCTTTGCAGGACTGAAATTTTTAATACTGTACGAGTTATGTACGCGTGCACATTGTTGTAATCAAATCAATAGCCACTTTCGTTACACTCAGAAAATGCGAAAAGGCTACTCTACGACATTTTCTTGTGTCAGTTAAGAGTTTTCTGGACCGCATAAATGCCAGGACAGTTGATTTCACATAATAATAAAAGTCTTTCATGTCTCAAAATTTCTTAGATGCTAGAACACTATATCTTCTCTATATATACGAAGGATTACTGAATAATCGCTCTCCTTTCTTAACTGCAATATTTTCCATTTAGCAGAGAATATGAAATCATTTAACGAAGGCGACAGAATGATATTGAAAGACTGTCTGTTTTTCTGAACTTCTAAACTTGAGCCATTTAGACAAAACAGAGAGGGGAAAATGTTTCAAGATCTCGATGAGTGTTTACGTTGGGCGTCTGGTTTCCTTTATAGATAAGACAATATTGTGTTGGAGTTCAGTGACCTTCCTTGCCCATACTTTACTGAACTAAAGAAGTAAATAATAACGTATGAGATCTAAAGGCGTATGGCGTCGTTTGCAAAATAATAATAACGACCACGCAAGATCGATAATTAGGTCAACATCATTTGCTGCAGTGACTCCAGAATAGGGTTGGGTAGAACTTACTGAGATCATAATAATATGAACGCAGTTCGTGAGCACTAGTTCAGTTTACGTGGGCTTGATTAACGCTTAATAGCTATGTTGGATGAACTAATCTGAATTTATGCTGTAGCTATTTTGAGTGTTTAACCAGAGTTACCATTAAATGGAGTAAACTCTATTTAAAAAGAAAGCAAAAAAAAAAAGGACGTTTCTACCATGACATTTTGAATGCGAGATAATCCTACAAACACACACTATTTGCAAGGCATAAGTCATTATTTATTCAACAGGCTGTATTCTCAAAGTCCGGTTGCACCAACCGGCAACACAGCACTGAAGTATGTTTGCCATTTTATTCCCCTTTCACTATGACTACTTATGATCATAACATTTCCACACAATGATTCTTTATGTAGCCAATACCAGATAATGGAACTTGCAAGTGTCTTTCAGCGGTTCTATTTTTATATAATATTAATAAAGGCAGTCGATGATGCTGGGCTGTAGTGGGAGGGGAGTTTGGTGTAGCTGATGATGGACGGACTGGGCAGTCAAGTAGGTAGTCTTCGATTGTCTCATTAAATGAATGAGGACATTTTTCTAGAATTTGGTGTTGCAGCTGATGTAGGACTGGGCAGACAAGTAGGTAGTCTTTGACTGTCTCATTAAATGAATGAGGACATTTTTCTAGAATTTGGTGTTGTAGCTGATGACGGACTGGACAGTCAAGTAAACAGTATTTGACCGTCTCGTGTAATATGCAAGGAGATATTTTTCTAGGATTTGGTGGTTTTTTGAGGGTTGATTCCCATGATTTAGAGGATTCCACACCTCAACATATTACTGGTGAAAAATCCTTTAGCCTATCACAGTCGATGGCGATTAGGGTAGGGCTGAACAGATTGTGTAAAAATATATCGAACCTGAAACCATATCGCAAAAGTGGCAAAGTCCAACTCTGAATTTATAAAAAGCAAATAAATAAATAAAAACTGCACATAGATTTTCCAAGCGATTAAAGTCTGTACGAAACTGTTGTCTGAAAAAAAAAAAGCATTTTTTTAAAAAAAAAAAAATCTAAATTGAAATCGCCAAAAATCTCAATGAACAACCCCACTGTAGAAACATATAACCTGAGCACATGGTAGCTGTAGACCAAGAGATTACATTTGGCCAACTCGGAACGTTTCTGTGGTTGGCAGAGAACACTTAACTTAGTGGCCCATAAAGGCTTTTACTTTACACTCCTGATCTCTCAATTCAGTGGCATGTTAAAGAATATTGTACCAAACCCAGTGATGTCATAAATAAAGAACACAGAATACCGACTAGACCTATATTCTACACGTATTCTACACATAGTCTAGTTGTGAATAAAATGTGCTTTATGTCATCAGATGATATAGATATAGATATAGATATAGATATAGATAAAATTGGACTGCATACAGGTCACGTGACGCAGTGTTATCCAAGACAACAACTTAGTAATCAATCACCCAGTGTGAGACATCGATCCATCTAGATGAGCCATCTATGGCAGTGTTGAGTACTAAACAACGGGGCCAGGAGGGGAGGGGAGAATGTTCTTGATGAGGGAATTGTCCTCCGATGATAACCCAGCGCGTATTCAAAGCAACTGTTTTCCACGCTGATCTAGATCTAACTACAATTGTAAGGCAGTCCCAATGCCTGATGTCTCTTTTCCCTTCTTGTCGTTTCGTGTAGTTCTGAGGCAGAACATTAGTACATAACCACGGGGACGAGCCTTGTTTTCAGGACAACATGTCCGCCCACCTCAGTGTCCATTAACATGTGAATACTAATTAACTCTCCAAACATTAATATCCGGTATAAAACATGGAACATGCAATGTCAGATGTCTGAACGACCGTCATGGGTTTATTTGGATATGGTACAGACAACACAGACACTGGTTTTCTGCAGCAGAGTGGTGATAATATAATAGAGGAAAGAGTTTTTGAGCATGGCACTGTATTGAACGTAAGTTGATTCCGGAAGTTCCGGCAAATTTCGTATGCAAATACTGGGACGCAAGCCTAGTGCTTGACTTAGACGCACGGTTAGGTTAGGGTTAAGAAAGAAAAGCAAATTTGGGACAGTCCATAGACATAATTATCATTGTCTAGGAACGCTATCATGTCTTTTATTTGCTTTTTTTAAACCATATCCCTAACCCTGAAATCTCAAGTATCAATGACCGCCAATGTTAACATTGTAATTTAGGCCTTGGAGACGAGTTTGCCCTATTTACAAATGAAAGACAGAAATCTCAGACCCCAACACCCCAAAAGGCAAAACCCCATGAACTCTCTGCAATCAAAACAAACAGACCCTTTTAAATCTTGCCAGTTTTTTTGTAAAGTTATCCTGATCTCCTGAACATTTGCAACATCCCCCCCCCCCCCCCCCCCCCCCNACCCCCCCTCTCAAATCACACCAAAATGTTATTACCATTTTTTTGTTTATACCATTTCATTCTGTCACTCATTTTCATTTTCGGTACTGGATACATAAGTAGTTACGGTTTTTGTCTATGCCTGCAGTTATGATGTTTTGTCTATGAGTATATATGTAGTTATATTGTTATGTTCCTGTACTATCATGCGTTATCAATGTTTGACCACTCATATGTAACCTGGGTTCGTTTGAATAAATTGACATTGGAATTGAAATTGAATCAAGCTCTATGCGGGGATGTGCTATGATATTGCACATCGAGAAGGTCAAATAGTCATATCAACGTCACAGTAGCCTAAAAGCCCAAATTTACCAGGTTTATGCATAATAGAAGGGTAATAATATGAGAATCTCTCAATGGTCTATTCTGATGGTTAGGCCCAAGGATCGAATGCCGGAAGTCCGGCAAATTTTACGCACGCTGTGAGGAAGAAGAGAGTAGCGTGCCTTGTGCATATGCAACCCACATTACCATTCTTTCAAGAAAGGAAGTTTGTTCTTTATGTACCTCGACATGCGTGGCTGAGACGGAATGTCAATAGCAAATTTCTGTGATGATAGCTACACTAAAAATGATTATATTATGTGTACATGCAGGCTTCTATTACTATTCTCTAACAAATATATTATTAGGTTTGTTGTTGATTTACCTGGACATGCGTGGCTGAGACAGAATATCAATAGCAAACTTCTGTGATGACAGTGACACTAAAACTGATTGTAATGAAATGCTGTATATTACAGGCCTTGGAAAAAAAAAATCCAGATTCTTTTAGGAAAGTAATGCAGTGTATATTTTATCTACCCTTTTCAGGTTTTATTTGTTTGTTTTCTTGCCATTATTATTTCAAAGTCCCAGACGAATATCATAAACGGAAACTTAAAGCTATGTACAATCGTATGGCGCTAAACGACGTTCATCCTGGTGGTCTGAAAAACGGCAAAAAGCACCATCCATGACATAAAAAAACAACAAAGATCCTAGTGTGATTGGTAAAATATATAGTTCTTCTCCGCCAAAGTGTCTTCCTTAATTTGAATACTCTGATAAACAGGAACATAAAGGCTAATAAAGGATAGGTATAACTGGATATTCCGAATACTTTGATATTGCGTTTCATAGCGATAAATCCAAACCATCCATATGTGCTAGTTTTTAAACTGAGCTATTACGACCTTCCTCTTTGCATAAATATATGTATGAGAATGTCTTTGAGATATCTGGCCTACCAGTGTAGCAGAGTGGAAGAGGTGTTTGTTAGGCTGCGCGAGATTGGTATCAACTGAATCCCCAGAAATGTCGATTTGCTGCCTCTTCGGTGCATTACTTGGGTCACATAGTCTCTGCAGAGGGAATCTCGACTGATCCAGATAAGGTGACAGCAGTGAATGACTGGCCCACACCAAAGATGACCAGGCAACTTCGAGCATTTCTTGGTCTAGCAAGCTACTACCGGAGATTTATCAAGGGATTTTCCTCAATTGCCAGGCCCTTGAATGAGGTCATCAGTAAAGTAAATGCGGACCATGGAAATGCTCGGGGGAAAGGAAAGCACAAGTCCATATTGAAGTACTGGACCCCCGAGTGTCAACTGGCTTTTAACCAGTTGAAGTCTGCATTGACTTCAGCACCCGTTCTAGGGTATGCAGATTTCTCCCTGCCTTTCATGCTGGAAGTGGATGCAAGTCATGATGGTCTGTAAAGTCGACTTAGCGGGAATTATCCTGGGTTCAAAGTCTGACCTTCAGTTTTGTTTCAGTTTTGTTGTAAACATTATACTTTCCACTCTGTGGTCCAATATAAAAGTAGATCTGCTTTAAAATTTTTCAAATGGCTGATAATGTGAGAGGGGGGATAAGACGGATATGAAAGAGGCGAGACAGACAGAGAGACTCAAACACAGAGAGATAGGGAGAAAGAGAGAGAGAGAAAGAGAAGGAGAAAGAGAAAGAGATATATACCTATAGAAAGACAGTGAGGGAAGGAAAGAGGTAGAGGGAGAAAAGTGAAAGAGAGGTATTCTTAGAGAGAGACAGACGGGGGAGAAGGAAGGAGGGGGGGTAGAGAGCGAAAAAAAACTGAAAGAGAAAGGGGCAGGAGGAGGGGTATTCGTAAAGAGAGAGAGAGAGAAAAAAAAACTGCGAGAAAGAGGCAGAATGAGAGAGATATATTTGTAGAGAGAGAGAGAGAGAGAGAGAGAGAGAGAGAGAGAGGAAGAGAGAGGGGGAGGAAGGAGAAAGAGGCTGAATGAAAGAGAGGCAGAGAGATATTCAAAGAGATAGAGAGAGGAGAAGAGAGATAAAAAGAGGCTGAACAACAGAGAGACAGAAAGAGAGAGATACTCGTTCCGAGAGANAACTGAAAGAGATAGGGGCAGGAGGAGGGGTATTCGTAAAGAGAGAGAGAGAGAGAAAAAAACTGCCAGAAAGAGGCAGAATGAGAGAGATATATTTGTAGAGAGAGAGAGAGAGAGAGAGAGAGAGAGAGAGAGGAAGAGAGAGGGGGGAGGAAGGAGAAAGAGGCTGAATAAAAGAGAGGCAGAGAGATATTCAAAGAGACAGAGAGAGGAGAAGAGAGATAAAAAGAGGCTGAACAACAGAGAGGCAGAAAGAGAGAGAGATACTCGCTCCGAGAGAGAAAGAGAGAGAGACAAAGGGNGGGGGGGGGGGGGGGGGGGGTGAGAGAGGTGAGTTGAAAATAATGTCCTGCTTTCAAAGCTTAATTCGATGTAGAGTTATATATATAAAAGTGCAAAATGCTGACTTCAGCTTTAATCTCTTTAAAGAGACATGCTCTTGAAAATGGAGATGAGTGAAAAATGGCCTGGTCGAATGGCATGAAAAACGGTCGGATTGATAGGGTATGCGGTATTGATGGGCAGGATTCGAATCTAACTTCGAATCCATCGAATCCTCTTACCCCTGGGTTCGAATTCAGAATCGAATCCTAGAATAAGTCTGGATTCGAATCCTTCGGTTCACTGGACATTTAGAGCAAAAAATATGAAAGAAAAAAGAAAAAAAAACCTTTCGGTTTGTAAGAAATCTTTATGGCGCTCATCTCTTCCACTTGGTTTTTTTTTATTATATTAATTTGGGTCTATGTCTAGGTGTACAGCCGTAAACATTTAGCTCTATTTTAAATGAAAATACATTTCAAATGAGCCCTTATAGAATCCAGTGGCTATTTTCTTGTCATTCTAATAAGTACACGCGGAAATTCCATATATCCACCCTCTTCTCAGGATTCAAATCCGGATTCGAATCCTATATCTGGATTCGAATCTTGTAGATTTCGAATCCGCCCAGTCTTAGTATGTGGACAGGCAGGAAGAGGGCACGCCGAAAGAGAGACAGCAAAAACTGAAAGAGAACGGAAGGAAGGAAAATACAACAGTGGGAGAAGGGGGGGTGGAGGAGGGGTACAGACAGGAAGAGAACGAGAGAAGGAAAGCTTTTTTCAAAAAAAAGTTATGGAGCGTGGAGAGATTTTAAATAATTAAAAACAAAAAACCCACAGAAAATGGGAAGACACATTCTTTTCTGTTTTAAAGATGAACATTTTAAAAAAGGCAAGAAATAGAGAGAGCTGATAAAACGAGCGACAACAACAACAAAAATGTATGGCTGGTATTTATATAGAAGGAGAGAAAGATAAAACAAGTGCAAATAAA